>JAOTQR010030033.1:0-16254 GCA_025774065.1 Solanum ossicruentum | reverse complement strand
CGCCAAATTCACTTGATTCCATACTCCCGCACCATAAGTTCGTTAAATTTAAAATATACTTCAATCACAACAATTTTTCCGAATGAGCAATTTACCTCCATTTAGCTAATTACGGGGTCTAATAATCATCTATCTCCTCTATTTCTTCCTCATCCCTCTCTCTTTCCTCTTCAATGTATCTGCGTTTTGAAGATAGTTACCTTTCATGGGTCTCTTCTTCCATTTCCACGTATCCCAAGTTTTTTCTGTTGTCTCTATACTCTTTTGATGTTCAACATTCATTTCTTTCTCTTTTTTTTTTCCTCCAACTCCATTCTTTACACAACCATTTATTTCCAGTAACTTAAAGTCAAGTATTTTTTCCATCATAATCAAATATTAAAAAGTCTCAATACTCTAGAGTGTTATCCTCAATGAATTTCTCCCGTCCGTACTGAAAATAAAAATCTCTTTCTTTTTTTAATCACTAGAGTTGGCCTCATATTTCCAAACCTATCCCTTAAGGAATCTTTCTTAGGTAACTTTCATTTTTATAAATTGTATAACTTGTAGGAATTTTCTGCGAAGGAAAAAAATATATTTTTTTAAAAGAATAAAGCAACACTTATTTTTTAAAATCAAATTAACCGTATCACAAAATTAACTATTATCAAAAGATTTTATTTTTCAAAAGAAAAAACTCACAGTTTAGGAATTATTTAGAATTCAAGACGTAACTATTTTAGACATTCTAAAAAATCTATTGAAAAGTAACTTCCATATACTATTTTAGTCATATATAATATGGTCATTGAAAATAACACATGTAATTTGTGAATCAATAGACTGAAATAAATCTACATAATAATAGTAAAGAGTTAGGAGATTCGGTATATATAAAATGCTAGTATAAAATTTACCTGCATCACACGAAAGCATCTCTTTTCTTTTAGCTTTCTCTCCCCTTATTCACTATCCACATCCTCAAATTGCATTACTTAAAAAAAAATTGAGAGCAATAATAGATCAAATATTTGCAAATTCACATAATAAAGAGTGAGGGAAAAAATACTCTTAAAATATTATATAAGTATAATTGAATCTGTCTTTTGCACATCTAAATTTCACCAAGATCTTCCTTCCCATATCTACTAACCACATCTCCAAAACAAAGAAAGAAATTAAATAAAGAAATTTTGAAAATGATATTCCATGAGAAGTAAGTTTACTTACCATTCGTTTTGCACTGGTTTTAGGGTTGAAAACTTTGCATAAACCCTTTTTCATATTTACTACTGTTATCAAACTGTAAGAGAATAGAAGAATCACTGTACAACTATAACCCTATAAGTTTATTCAATTTTGAAGGAGTATTATTACTTATAAGAGAGGGAGAGTGTGAGAAAAGAAAGTTACAAAAGTTCATACGATTTAGGCGAATCCAATTTTGCTTAGTTTTTTAGGCATATACTTCTAAAAGTTCATGTGATTTAAGTGAACTCAATTTTGTTCAATATTCTAAGTGTATACTTCCAAAAGTTCACGTGATTTTGGTGAACTCAATTTTACTCAGTTTTCTAGGCATAAACTTTGAAAAGTTCACATGATTTAGGTGAACTTAATTTTTCTCAGTTTTCAGACGTACACTTTCAAATGTTCATGTAAATTAGGTGAACTCAGTTTTCTAAGCATATACTTTGAAAACTTCACATGATTTAGGTGAAATCAATTTTTCTTAGTTTTCTAGGCATACACTTTCAACACTTTTCTAACCCAATAATAAAATAATTTTTCCCTCTCACTCATTGCATCTGTACCACCCTTCAACCCTTTTAACTTCTTTTTCCTTTGGTTTTGGATATTTGTTCTTAGTTATTTTTTCTTTTTTTAAAAAATAAATGGGTATTAAAAATAACAAATTTCACAAAAATTATTTGTATAAATATGAAACAAGTGTTATAGAAAATTAAATAAATTATCAATTTAATCCATTTATTAAAATTAATTATCTAAAATTATTCATCAACTAAATAACTGAAGTAACCGAATATTCGGAAATTTTTAATTTAAATTTATGAAAAGGATATTTCATGAAAGAAAGAGATTTTGTTCTTAAAATGACCTAGTAGGTCATTACATTATTCACCATTAAAACTCATTTTTGTCGTCGAACATAAATATGTTTGGCATATGTCATGAACCTAAAATTACTAATTTCTTTATTCTAACCACCAATTAATGAATTATATGTTACTATGCAATTGATGGTTTTTTCTATTCTCTTATTGTTTGACAACAAAAGTGAACATGGAAAAAGGCTTCTCCAAAGTGTTCAATCCTAAACCGAGTGCACAATGGATGGAATGGATACATGCTCCTCCTGTATTTCATTTTTGAAAATTTTTATTCAATTTTTTCGTCTTATTTTGGTGATATGAGAAACAGATGTGTAAAGGAAAGGACCTCGATGAAATTTAAATATGCAGAAGATAGATTCAATTATATCACAACCCGAAATCGAGTGTGATGATACTTGCTTTTAACCCATTGATATTAAGCACTAAATACCATTATTCACCAAAACTAAATAAATGCGAAAAGAACCACCTACTATTATCATATAAGACATCCCAAAAAATTTAAACAAAGGTTAAACATATGTTTAATTATATTCTACTAACATCATAATTTCTTATGCATATTGTTACATTGACTGCAATTATGCCTAGATTCAAAATTTACCAAACAAATTTTATATAATAGATCCGAAAAAATGTTTTTTTAAAGAAAAAGGATAATTGCTACTTTCTTTTCTCATAAATACCCCTTATTTATAGGAAATTCTTATAAATATCATTCTTTCATATCTTTTGTTTGTCTAAGATTATTGATCTTAAGCCCTAATAGCCGAATTTACCCATATCAAGAGCCTCGCTTGAGGAAAAATTGATAGAGTTTAGGTGTTTTTAGTGTGGTTTTGTTCTTTCACGCTAATCCTTGTCTAAGAGTATTTTCTGGTTGTGCTTTTCAAGTTTTTGAGCAGATATGCATGTCCAGGTTCATAGCTGAAAAATAAGAAAGGATGCAACTGCATCAAGGATCATAAAAAGTCAACTAGTCCTATAAATTGAGGAAGTCTGCATCGTAGATGAATGTAACCTATACAGACGTTGATGGGTTTGAGAAGGAAGATGAAAAGTTGCAAAATATTACACCCCTAGCCGAGGGCCTAGACGTGACACAGCAAATGAAAACCCGAAAGAATCCCAAACAAGCCTACTAAGCATGCAAAGCACATCATTGGTTTTGTGGAAGCATAAAAGAGCTATAAATATATACCACATAATTTATAAAGGAAACAAGACTTTGGACTCATGCTATAGAGATGTTGTAGGAAAGGAGATGAGCATGAATCACATAGCAAATAATTTCTAAGAGGCTGGTAAGTGTGACTCACACGATAGGGAAATTGGAGACTTGAGACTTCCATCTCATCACCATCACCAAGGATTTAACATAAAAAATGGAGTATAGGACTAAGGAATGTCTTCATAATACAAAATCGTAAGGAGTAGAGCTCAATCATACATAACCACCACAATATCCAACAACACCTCTAATTACGAATAGGACGGGGGCCAAGATCTCTCGGGCTCACCTTTAAAAGATAGTATCCAAAAATAAATGAGTCTAAACAAAGCATGAAAGTTAGTGGAATCTCACCACCAAATATGGAGGACTCACCAAGTAATCTTCAACCGGAACATCTAGCCACGTAGAGGAGGAGGATGGTAAGGAGTCCCGATACCTACATGGTTAGAACATGCAGATAAAAAGTATGCATTAGTACTTGGAATGTACTGAGTATGCAGGGTACAAATGCATCAAAGAACATAAATGATAGGCGATCAAGATGTTTCAACATAAATAATGAATATAGGCTCAATATGTCATGAGAGGCAAATGCCTAAAGGGACATGCATAAAAAATCATCAAATCACATGACATCATATACATAGTGGAAGGGATCATAATTGACATATAAGACCATGCAAGCTACTACTTGGAATACCGATATTCACTCCACATTGGACAAGGAGCAGTTTAATTTACCAAGGTAGACCTAAACTATCCTTACTGCATGGCCTTTTCGGAAAGTGCCACCACTTTGCGACATTGACTCTTTTAGTGGGTTTTATATCTCATCCTTTTCTTAAGGCATAGCCTTTTTGGTAGGTTCAACAAATATTCATACCTTACGATATTGCCTTTTTGATAGGTACAAGCCCACATATGGAATTAATGTCGTAAACCTATGCTGGCACATAGTTATGAGACCATAGGAGACTACCAAGGTCCTCTCGATGCTAGGTCATAATCCCATGGAATACTTGAAACACAGTCATAGTTATAATGTTTCATAGTCTCAAAATACCTTAGTATCATTCTTGGAGTAGCTCATTAATAATAACTTGTAATATCAAAGTTAGCACTTGATATAAGACTTGTCTTCATGTCATGTTCATGAGCTCATAGCATACTTGTTAGCCCCCTTGTTAGTCTCAACATTCTTATCATACATAGCTTGCCACAAAGCATTCATGACTTAAATACTTGGCATGTATCTTCGATCAATTAATGGTTGGTACATGTTCACAAGCTTTAAAATTGTGCAATTGGTAAATGAATTCCATAAGAGGAGTATAATAAAATCCTTAAACATTATTCAAAATAACCTACCAATCGATCATGAGAATACTTTGTTAGGGAACCATCAAACCCTCACAATAAGAATCATGAATTTCATATGATATTGCATGAAATGATAATATACTTGGATAACCACCATAAAATACTTCACTTTATTATCATAAAAATGAGTTCATAAAATCATCATGTATTACCATAACTTGAAAAGAATCACAAGGAAGTAGAGGAATGGTTGAGCTTGTGGAGGAAACGTCTCCACAATAAATCCCATATAGCTCATGAACTTAATGAAGAGAAAATCTGATTTGGAAGTGAAGGAACCAAAACCCTACCTTGCACTCTCCTTGAGAACCTTGAGGAACTTGGGAGGGGTTTGGGACTTGGAGAGTTTTGGAATGAAGTGGGAAATAAAAGGAATTAGGGTTAAAAGGCCTGACAGGGTCCCTTGAAGGCCAAAACAATGTAGCTTAAGCATAAACTACCAAGGGATATCATAATTTCCCCTTTTTAAAATCTTACCAGACAAGTCTACGAGACGCCATTTACGGGCCGTAGGTGGGGTTTCATCTGATAGCCTTTTGGACTTCCAAAGATCCCTTCTCTAATTTACATTCCATGAAACCATCTATGACTCATAGAAGATTTTATAAGTCATCTGATAAGTCCTAGATTGAACTTCTGAAAGATCCCACATTTCACCAAGTCTCCCAGGTTCCATGAACCTCAATATGGGTCGCACCACCTTTTACGGCTCATAAAGACCTCTCATGGAAGCTAATAGTCAAATTTTTCCAAAGCTTATTTTCTTGCATATTTCATACTCCTCATAGGTAGAGTCTTACAATATCTCCCCCTTGAGAACATTCATCCCCGAATATATGAAGGTAAGCTCTAAGAAACGAATTCATGCATCATTTCCCAAGAATGCAACACATACACCATTAAAATCTTTAAACCATGCTTCAAATAGTACTTACAGTGCAACCTCAAAAATCACATAAACATGCATAATTATCATGAGAATGGCAATCAAGGAAGGGAGGCTCTAAAATAAGGAAGATTGTAGTACCTCCAGCTACAAGAACTTATGTGTTGAGAGGTTAGGCCCATTAAAGAAGAAGAATAACAAGCTATAGGCCCATTAAAGAAGAAGAATAACAAGCATTAGCGAAGTTACCTAAGAGTAATGACGTTTCATTTACCTATGATCCAAAAGGATTTCGAAATCATAGTTCCTTCCAGGATAAAGCGACAATTGGAACTCATAGTTTCATGTAAAGAGGTACTAAAAGCAAAGGCATACAGCATGGTTTACACCAAAGAGTGTGAGGAAGATGAAGAAAGTGTGGGCTCCTCATGTCATGTTACAACTAAGATTGAGAATGACGCCTTATGCCAACTGAAAACTGATGGAGTTGGGAGGTATTGTTTCATGTAGTCATATATCAATCAATGACAATGACCCACCGGAAGATGAGGATGCTAGAGAAGCTCTACCAGAATTTGAAGAAGGAGTGAAGACCATACTTGACCCTTAAAGGAAGTTAACCTCGGCACAGATGAAGAATCGAGGCCAATTTACTTGAGTGCTTTCCTAGAAGCTAATGAATAAATAGCTTATATGAACATACTCAAAGAATATAGGGATGTCTTCGCTTGGAGCTATAAAGAAATGTCTAGTTTGAATCCCAAGATAGCAGTCCATCAATTGGCAGTCAAGCACGGCTCTCGTCCTGTCAAGCAGGCTCAAAGACATTTCAAGCCAGACTTGGTTCCAATGATTGAGAAAGAAGTTAACAAACTCATTGAGGCAGGCTTCATTTGAAGTTAAATACCTCATGTGTATTTCAAGCATTGTCCTTGTGAGGAAGAAGAATGGTCAAATTCGAGTTTGTGTCAACTTCAAAGATCTCAATAATTCATGCCCTAAAAATGAATTCCCTCTGCCTATTAAAGAGCTAATGATTGATGCTACAACTGGTTATGAGGCAATGTCATTCACGGATAGTTCTTCTGGCTATAACCAAATTCACATGTCTCCAAACGATAAAGAACTCATGGCGTTTCGTACACCTAAAGGCATTTATTGTTACAAGGTGATGTCCTTAGGTTTGAAGAATGCTGGTGCCACATATCAAAGGTCCATGAAAAATATATTTGATGATTTACTCCATAAAAATGTTAAATGTTATGTTGATGGCATGGTGGTGAAGTCGAAGAGAAGGAACGCCCATTTAAAAGACTTGAGAATGGTGTTTGAGTTGCTTTGAAGATATCAACTGAGGATTAATCCATTAAAGTGTTCCTTTGGGTTGCTTTTGAAAAGTTCCTTGGCTTATTTGTGCGGCATCGAGGAATTGAGATTGATCACGCCAAAGTTGATGCAATTTTGAAGATGCCCGAACCTCGAAACATTCATGAGTTGGAAAGTCTCCAAGGGAAATTAGCCTACTTGAGGAGGTTCATTTCCAATCTAGCTGGAAGATGTCAACCATTTAGTCATCTCATGAAGAAAGGTGTCCTTTTCAAGTGGGATCAAACATGTAGGAAAGCCTTTGAAAGTATAAAAGCGTATCTGGCAAAACCTCTGGTCTTTGCAGCCACAGATACTTTATATTGCGGCACAAGAAAAATCCATGGGAGCCTTACTAGCTCAAGAAAACAATGAAGGCAAAGAAAATGCCCTTTATTATTTAAGTAGAATGATGACACCAAATGAGCTGAATTATTCGCCAATCGAGAAGTTGTGTTTGGCGCAGGTCTTTTCGATTCAAAAGATAAAGCAATATTTCCAAGCTCATACTATCCGCCTTGTTTTTTGAGCAAATCCCATCAAATTTGTTTTGTTAAAACCAATCCTTAGTGACGACTAGCAAGGTGGTACCTTCAGTCTCAACAATTTGAGATTATATACATCCCTCAAAAGGCTGTGAAAGGACAAGCGTTAGCGGACTTCTTCGTGGATCATCCTATACCAGATAATTGGGAATTAAGTGATGAATTTCCTGATGAAGATGCAATGACCATCAAAATCCAGTCCCCTTGGAAAATGTACTTTGATAAGGTCGCGCATCATGGAGGAGCTGGTGCAGGCGTAGTGTTTGTCACTTCAAAAGGAGAAGTCCTAACATTCTCCTTCACATTGAAACAACATTATTCCAAAAATGTTACAGAATATCAAGCACTAATACTTGGGCTGGAAATGGCCATTGACATGAAGCAATTGCAGTTGCAAGTTTTTGGTGATTCTCAACTGGTGATTCGACAACTCTCGGGAACCTATGAGGTTAAGAAGCCTGAACTGCGCCTATATCACTGTTATGCTCAAAAGTTGATAGGATGGCTTAAAGATGTAACCCTCCAATATGTACCAAGAAAGGAAAATAAAATGGCTGATATGTTAGCTATTCTTGCCTCGACTTTAACTCTTCCTGATCAGATGCAAGTTACTATTTGCCAAAAATCGATAGTACCACCATTAGACAAAGTCGAACATGTGGAGAATGAGATTGAGCATGTTGTCGTAGTTTTTGAAACCAATAAAGAGGATTGGCGACAAGCCATCATCGACTACTTATGTTATGGAATACTTCCAGAAGATGCTAAGAGAAGCACTGACATTCGTCATCGGGCACCTCATTTTGTCTACTACAAGGAAATATTGCATAAGAGATCATTTGAGGGAGTGCTCTTGCGGTGCTTTGAGGAGAAAGAAGTGACTCAAGATTTGCAAGAGGCACTTTCAGGAGTATGTGGATCATATCAGTCTTCGCCAAAGTTCCATTTTCACATAAAAAGAATGGGGTATTATTGGCCAACCATGGTAAAAGATTGCTTGGATTATGCTCAAAGGTGAAAGGCTTGTCAATTCCATGCAAACTTCATACATCAACTGCCTGAAGTTTTACAAACTGTTACATCTTGGTCATTTGATGCTAGGGGATTGGATGTTGTTAGACCACTGCCAAAATCCTCTGGTGGATACTTGTACATCTTAGCCGCGGCAGATTACTTTTCAAAATAGGCTGAAGTTGTAGCTCTTAAAGAAGTCTATAAGGAGAATGTTGCAAACTTCATTCGCGTAAATATTGTTTACCGGTTTGGCATTCCATAATACATAATCACAAATAACGGCAAGACATTTAATAACAAGTTGATGAATAAGATATGCGATCTCTTTGGCTTCAAGCAATGGAAATCTTCTATGTACCATGTTGCCGCCAATGGTCTGGCGGAGGCATTCAATAAGACTCTATGCAATCTTCTGAAGAAAGTGGTCTCTAAGTCCAAACGAGACTGGCACAAAAGAATAGAAGAAGCCTTGTGGGCATATAGGATGACATATCGTAAACCAATTAAAGTAACCCCATATTTGCTAGCTATTGGAGTTAAAACAATCCTACTACTCAAGCATCAGATATAGTCTTTGAGACTAGCTATCCAAGAAGGGCTCACTGAGGAAGAAAATACTCGACTATATCTTGCCGAGTTAGAAGCACTTGATGAAAAGAGGTTAGAAGCCTAACAAAATCTTGAATCTATCAAGATCGTTCATCTCATGCCTTCAATAAAAAGGTTCGCTTGAGGTATTTTCAAGTTAGAGACTAAGTTCTCGCAGTAAGAAGGCCCATTATCACTTCACCTAAGTCCGGGGCCAAATTCAGCTCGAAGTGGGATAGACCATATGTAGTACAAGAAGTATACTCAAATGGTGCTTACAAGCTTGTCGATGCAGATAGTAAGAGGATCGGTCCTATAAATGCAAAATTCCTTAAGAAGTACTACCCTTGAGGAAAATTATGGTCCTTGGAATTTTCATATAAAAGTGCATGATACTCCTGGCTCGCAAGAGTATAACTGTATACAGCACCCTAAAAAAAACACTCCCCCCAGAACTATGTTGTGAGTTGATCCTCTTCATTGAGTTTCGTAGGTGCTTGGAATTATATTCTAAGCTCAATTCCATGAGTATTAAAAAACTATATGTCCCTTACTTGATTCTTTATGGGGGCAAAGCCCTATGGAATATGAGTTCCTTCTATGGTATAGTTGAGGTCTTCATATTTAATCAAGTTTGCAGGTTGAAGTTTTCATATTCCCGAGGTCTCTAAGCTAAAGTCCCCAAAGTCTACAAGTTGGTTCTCAAATTAAGCAAGTATGCAAGTGATGGTCCTCAAGTTCTCAAGATATGTGTTGACATTCTTTAAAGTTATCTATTTCGTAAGTTAAAGCATTAAGTTGCATAAAATTTGCGAAGGTGAATGCACAAACTTCAAAAGAGAAGGGATTTTTATTATTTTCATTCTTACTAGCGTGCCAAACGTGAATTAAGTTTGAATTATTAAGGCTTGCAACAAAAGAAAACATGTGAAGAACTTCAAGTTAGAACCATAAATGCAAGATATAAGGCAAAAAAAACATAGAAATTCTATTTCTATAAAATTGTCTAACATATCAATCTAAATCTTGTGAAAATAAAGAAAGGAAGTGAAAAAAGAGGGGAAGGGACCTTAATCTAAGCATAATTTATAGTTGATCAAATCTTGGTGACTAGACTCTAAGCCCTCTTTCCTATGCTCCAAGCAAGTCAAATCACTTGTCATCAAGAAGTCCATGTTTTCATGAGAGGACACTTCATTATCAGCAACTAAGATCTTGGCCTGAACCTCCTCAACCTCCTTCTTGGCAGAAGCTATAGCAGCCTCAAGTTTCTCTTACTCTGTCTATAGTGTTGCTAACTTCTTCTTGACCTTCCATAGTGACTTCCTTTTAGAAGAAGCATGTTTAGTCTTCTCACGCTCCTCTTCTCTAAGTGACTCAAGACCCTCCTTGGCCTTAGAAAGAAACTCCAGCTTCTTGTCCTCATACACCCTATCTATAAAAGTGGAGTGTTCTTCATCATAGGAGGCAGCAAGCTCAAAGAGAGAATCCACCAAACGCTTCAAGGATGAAAGATCTATGAGACACTTTTCACTAATCTCTTGGAGAATCTCATAAATATCTTCTTTGTAAGAAGAAATTGAGTCTAGAGAAGTTCTAGAAAGTTATCTACAAATCTCCTCCTGATATACTTCTTTTTGTGAGTCGAAACAATATTTTTTCCTTCAAAAATAGACTTATCCCCATCCGGCTTTGAATGAACTTGAAAAGTATTGCTAGAATCGAGGGTCAACTCTTTTAAAATTTGATCATGAGAAGTGATTGCAATTCTCTGTTCTTGTTCAATAGCTAAAGTTGACTGCCTCAGATTTTGATGTTGCGATAGACTCCACGCTATTTTGCGGCCTCTCTTGTAGTAATTCCTTTGGATTCTCAACAACATTCACCTACACAAAAGTGGAGGGAAAGAGAATTAGAAAATTAGTTAACCCTGAATTGTCCTTAAAATTCATTTTAAAAAAAAAGGGATTTGTGGTCAAAGAAAAAGAAACCTCTTCACTCTGAATGACTATTGCTTTTGGAGGACCATCAATGCCTTGTTTTCCACAGTCTCCAACTCAACAGTCTCGAGCACAATTTGTTCATGCATTTTCCTTTTCCAACATTAGTCCCCATAGCTGCTTTTACTAGTCTCTTGAGAGGCTTGCTTTGTAGATGAAAGAATTAAGGGGCGTTTCTTTGCAGGGGTAAGAGCATGGGCTACTTCTTTCGTATATCCTTTAGAGGACTTGAGCCTCTTACTTTGAGGTGGTGGGGCAAGTAGGGCCTCAACTTTTAAAAGCTCCTCTCTGACGTCTTGATCTTTGTCCCCTAAAAAGATGGTGAAGTTCGGCCCATCCCTTTCTAATGAAGTTTCCAGATTATCCTCGAGAAACTTCCCATGAGATTTTTCCCACTATGATAGGTATCGAGTGGAGTAAAGTCTCTTTCCAAAAGCAACTGTAAGAGGAAATGTCGCTCTTGATATGGTATTACGCGAGATGCATATTCTCCAATACCTAAGTCCCTCATCAAGAGATTCAGCACAAATATCATGTTCTAGATATCCAGGAGTATCTTGATGGAACCTAAACTTACGACTAAATCGATGGGGACTGTATGGCTCGATAAGGAAGGAGTCCACATCCCTTAAAGTAAGATAATTAAAGCGAAGGCTCATAAAATAAGATGAATCCAACTCTAAAGCTTTGTTATCATCAACATAATAAGTTAGGTGAGGCCTAGTATGCATGGTTGCAGTACACACAAGGCTTTCACCTCGATGGACGCGCTTTCATGCCTCATATTTGACAAAATATTTGGCAGCACCCTCACCAGAATATATCGTCATCCGCAGAAGGGAACATCCACCAACAAGAGAATAATGTGTCTTAAGATAATGAGCAAGCCAACCATAAACATAATGGATGGGGAAAGAAAGTTTAGTACGATCAAATTGGGAAGAATTTGCAATCTTGTTTAAGCCATGATAGATTCACGCTAAGACCGGGACTGCAAGGCTACCCTTCGACCACTCGCCATCAAGCTTGCCATCTTAAACGTTTCAGCCCGAATAAGATTTTCCCCTTCAGAGGGAAATACAAAGACCCATAACCAACATGACAAGAAGGCTTCCAAATAAGTCACATATTTTTGGTGTTCTGCTCCAAGCATAGAAAAGTCGTCTCTTGAGAGCTTAACCATGTGCTCACCTCTGCGTAGATGCTAAGCGTCGAACCTTCTTCTCACTTCTTGGGGGAGCTAACTCATGCTTGATGTCTTGTTTAAACCAAAATTGTATTCAGTCAATAAAAGAGATCCTTGAGTTGTCACCCTTCTTCTCTCTAAGATGATGGAAGGCAACAAATAAATACTCACAAGTTTGAGGAAGAAATATATCCTTTTTCGCATCATGACCTGTATGATCTTTGGCATTAGGTATCACATCTTCATAAGGACACCCACTGATCGGTAGGCCACCAAGAATATACAAGTCCCAAAGAGATATAGATGCTTCTCTAAGTGATATAAGCAGTGTGTTTGTTTGGGGACACTAAGCCTCACAAACGACCTACACGATATTAAAGTTCTGATCATACGTAAAAAGAGAAGCAACTACAACATTTCGGAGGTTAGCATCATTCAAGCTCTGCCTGTTTTTGCTAAGGACATCTTCTGTCCATTCCCAATAGCCGGGGACGCGATGATATTCACCCTCGAATGGGATTTCATCTCCCCAATGTAACCCTTCTTGGATCATGCGACGCCCCACATTTGGAAGAGTGCTCACAAGATTGGTGCCTTGAAGATTTGGTGTCTCAAGATACCATACCTTGGAAGCTTTGTTAGAGTTATGGACGCGTTCAAAGGCCCAATCTGCCTTATGAAGGGTGTTTATCAATTGTGGCCATGCATTTGCATAGTGACCAACTATAGGATTTCGGGCTAAAATCTTGGTCTCTACCTTGCTATCCTGTGACCTAATTATAAGGTATATGAGTCTAGAAGATGAGCAAGTGTAGTCCTCGAAGAAGATCGTTGTTCAGGTTGCATAAAAGGAAAAGTGTTATCTTTCATCAATGATAGCACGCAACTAAAAGGGGAACAAGAATCAAAATAAAAGAATGTGGCTAATTGGGGGTCCCTATGTTTGAACATTTAGAATAGCGAAAAGCCCCATTTTGTTGGTCCCCTATGTTTAAACATTTAGAACAGCAGAATGCCTCGTATTGTTGGTTCCCTATGTTTAAATATTTAGAATAGCGGAAAGCCTCATATTGTTTTTCCCCTATGTTTAAACATTTAGAACAGGGGTAAGCATTGTATTATTGGTCCCCTATGTTTAATCATTTAGAATAGTGGAAAGCCTTGTATTGTTGGTCCCCTATGTTTAAATATTTAGAACAGCGTAAAGCTTATTTTGTTGGTCCCCTATGTTCAAACATTTAGAACAACGAAAAGCCTCGTTTTGTTGGTCCGCTATGTTTAAACATTCAGAACAGCGGAAAGCCTCGTTTTGTTGGTCTCCCATGTTTAAACATTCAAAACAGCAGAAAGCCTCGTTTTGTTCGTCCCCTATGTTTAAACATTTAGAATAGCGGAAAACCTCATATTGTTGGTTCCCTATGTTTAAACATTTAGAACAGCGGAAAACCTCGTATTGTTGGTTCCCTATGTGTAAACATTTAGAACAGCGTAAAGCATCAAAATGGTGATCTCAAGGCGTGAGCACGAATTTATCCCTTCACACCTCAAGACTAAATTCTTGTAATATCAAGAATCTTGAATTATGGCCCTACAATAAAAGGAAATTAGAGACCAAGTTGACAAGAAAATGCAATAACCATGGACTCTTTATTAGAAGGAAAAAAAGAAAAATATTAATCATTTTTTCTATGTAAGTATTTTCTTTTATTCTTTTCACAAAAAGGATTTTAAAAAAGGGTTATTTGGAACCATGTGAATAAAAAGAAAGAGATAATTCATCAAAAAAAATAAAAAGTTATTTCTTGATGGATTAAATAAATGTATACTCTTTTCTTTTCTTTTTTTTGGTCACTTTCAAATGAAATACAATGTGATTAAACAAAAAAAGGAGATGATTCATCAACCAAAGAAGTTATTTCTTGATGAATTAAAAGTATGTATATTCTTTTTTTGAAATTACTTTCATATGAAATACAAGATACTATGTGATTAAAAGAAGGGACAACAAAAGAACACACAAACAAAATAATAATAAAGAAGGAGAAGGAAATTACCTAAAAACAAAGCAGACGGGCAATTTGCAAGATCTCTGAATAACACTTGTAATGAAAATATGGGACTATTTATAGCGAAGCACGATAGAAGTTAACTCCGAAAGGGACAAAGGATCAGTAGGAATGTTTGAATCCTAAAAGAATTAGGATGTAAAGTTATGGTGGCGGTAGCTTTATATTTACTATAAATAAATTTAAAAGGTACACGTTTCCATTGATGTTAGCTTATTATCCTAAAAGAATCAGGATATTAAGACCCTTGAATCTAAAAGGATTAAGCTATTGGTGGCCGTAAACATGCAAAAGAAATAAGAAGTTTGTGGATTAAATGTGCCAATAAGGGTCAAATTTCATTCAAATAAAAAGTGCCGTGTAATTAATAAAAAAATAAATGTGTAATTTAAAGTCCATGTTTATATAAATAAAATATGGAAATTAAAATACCAAAATTAATACTTCAAGTCTAGTCTTCAAAAAACAAAATATTTTGACGAGAGTTGAAGTAGGGGGCATTTGTAATCATATAAAATATATTAAAATATAAATTTTATAATCCAATTCAAATTATATTAAATTCAAAATATATTAGTCCAAAATAAATACTGTGGAATAATATGGTTGGATTTATTTATTAAGTCCAATAAAATAAGGATTAAATTAAAAGTCCAAATTCATTTATTTAGACTACAAAAGATAACTCACTTCATTGGGACTCATATCTCTTCATCCAAGAGGCCCACTTGATGTCACGTGTCAAATAACATGGCACGTCAAGTCAATCAAAGAAGTCAACAGGATCATGCCATATGTCAAGATGACAAACCCGCTTCATTAAAGCCCAATATGTCATGTCATGTAAATCTGATTGGCCGGGAGAAAGTTTGATTCTATCATGACTCCTCTATTCTACAACACTATATAGGGGTCTTTATAATTCAGAATTAACATCAAGAATTCTAACAAAAAGCTAGAGAGAGCTCATGGATCAAACACTACAATTTCTCTACAAATTCAAGAATTCAAACATTCAAGCCTTCAAGTTCAAGAACCAGCTTAAAAACTCTTGAACTCAAGTTTCAAGATCAAAATGAAGATTCAAGATCAAGAAATAAGATAAAATCAAGATTCGAGATCAAAGTACAAGATCGAATTCAAGAACAAACTTCAAATTCAAGAACAAGCTCTAGAGCCCTTGAATTTACACTTGAAAAGGCAAATCAGAGGATTCGTAGAGATTGTAACACTCACATTATTGAAATCAAATACCACAAATTGTTGCGGTATTTTTGTTCATGATTATTATTTTCTCAACGTGAATTTTATCGTCTACAAATTCTGGCATGCCCAGTGGGACCAAATCTTCCCTTCATCCCTTCTCTTATAAACCAAGATATGCAAATCTAAAGCCAGTAATGGTGGAAAAATGAGTACTTCAAGTCCTGTCTTTGAGTTTCATCAAGTCTACACTCCGACAAGCCTTGAAGCAGGGGGCATTTGTAGACATCGAAATTTTGTATGACTCTACAAGATGAGTCATATTTCATTCAGGATTTCTTGGAGGCTACTCAACCCTAAACCCTAATTCACACCTATATAAAAGGTATTATATTCCCTTGAAAAGGCATCTCAAATATACCATAGAGAGATCAAAACATATCATACTATGTTCGAGAAATACGCTACCAACGACACTCAAATAATGGTGAAATCTTATGTGTGAGACCCCATATTTCTTTAAATTAAGGATAATTATGTATTGGGAATTTTTGTTGTGGATATCATGTAATTTGAACTTAAGTATATTTCCAGTGAGTATCAAGTGAATTTTGGTATGCATAATTAAGTTTGAGTCGGAAGTCCTCGATTGGATCAAAATAGAAAAGTT
>JAOTQR010030022.1:0-16255 GCA_025774065.1 Solanum ossicruentum | reverse complement strand
TCCCACCCCACCTGAATTTAATGTCACTTGACTATGATAATGTAATGTAATTTAGTGTATATATCGCAATTATGTGTGTATATACATAAGTATATGTGTATATAAGTAAGGTATAAATTGAAAAATAAGAAAGAGGAATTGTATGCTTTTAACTTGAGTTTAATGTTAATTGACACCAAATCACGGAATACACTCTCAAAATTCGACGGGAAACCCATGAACACTATCTGGACATGCAACCCATCTAAATTCGACAATCTCGACTTAGTAGAATCGTCAAAAATTGAATCTGAGGTTTCTTAATCCGGAATCTAATAAATCGCAACTAAAATAACTTTAGGCACATAGGCACTAGAAATACCAAAATAGTATCGGAACACCCAAAAATTGTGAAGAAGCTCATTCTAGCGCTAAAATCACCTTCCGCGACCAATGGAACCATCAGAAATTTAATCGGAGAATTCGAACTCAAAATTTTAACCAAAGTCAAATCTAAATCAAATTTTAACTCAATTTTCAACTTTGGACCTATAATTCACATAACAACTCCAAATCTAATTCCGGCAACTCTCCTACACTAATTTCCACATTCCGGAACTGATGAGATTGATGAAATTTTGTTCTAAGACTCAAATATCTAGATGACTCAAAAATTCAAAATTAGGTAACTTAAACCTTCAAAACTCAATTCTTCAGCAAAAGTCAACTTTTTACAATATTTACAAAAAGCAACTTTCAAAAGCAATCAAATATGACTCGAGGCAACTATCAAGAGCAGTAAAATGATAATTTTTCTAAACATACTAAAAATGACATTCAGGGTCATTACCGCTAAGTACACATCCCATCCATTTTCTAACCAAACAACATTTTTTTTCAAAAAACTTGTATATCAACATGCAACATTTCACCTTTGGAAATTGGAAGAATTTGCAATTGTTAAAATTGGATTTAAAATTATATGGCATTAACGGTATTAAGAACAAAGTTTTTTTTTTCTATAGACAATTATTTTACTTCATTTCTACTAAACCAGGTTATTGGGAATATGCACGGTGGCAAATAGATTTGCATTAAAATATATTGAAGATAGTCACTACACAATTTTTCTTCCATTCTTATTGATTCATTCAAAATATTTGTAAGAATATTCCTGAATATTTTTCCTTGGAATATTAGCAATTTTTTTAGTAGCGGAATGCTTTAATAATACAATTTGGATGCTTACTATTTCTTTCGTCTCAAATTAATTGAATTTTTGAGATTTTTTTAAATGTTTAAAATAGTTGAATTGTTCAAAGTACAAGAAGAATATTTGAAAGTTTTTCCATATTTACTTCTTCATTTATTGAAGTTTTATATTTTCTAGGAGATAAAATATACTATATATTTATGATTTCACAAAGGGCAATTATAGAAAGTATGGTTTAAATTTTTTCTTTAATATTTGTTTTAATATGTGTGAATTATTTCATAAATTCAATTAATATATGACAGAGGAAGTATCAAATAGTTTAGTGTGTGCCTTGTGATAACCAATCTCATTAACTCTTTTATGATTGAGTGAAAAACAAAAACAAATGTAAGATTGTGACTTTGATGTTATTCAAAGCAAGAATCATGAGAACTTTATTGTAATAAAAATATCTTTGTTGATATAAATTACAAACACCTTAAATGGGAACACAGACACCGTCCACAAAGATTCTTGTACCTAATAACTTGAACTTCAGTCAAACACACAATATTTGTCGAACAGTTTGGGAAGATAACAAAATATTACATGGACTTGTATAGGATATTTTATCGATTCAATTTTTATGTTTGACATAAAATTTTGTTTCAATCGAAAAGAATAACATTTTAATGACAAATTTCCCTGTACATGATGGGGTGTGAAATGTATTACTCTATAGAACTGTCACTTTACTTCTTCACTAATTTAGGATGAAGTATACAAATATCCTACTTTGATGTTACCATTTAATTCAGTTTCTATCTTTTCTAACTATTTAACTCATATGCGTATAATTACCATTGAGTTTGTTTTTTTATTAACTTTTGTAGTGTAAATGTTATTTTATTATTATGAATTTTCAACGTGGTTGACTATCAACAGATTAAAAGTTGATGATTTTTGGAAAAGAAAAAAGAAAATAAAATTATTTGACGAGAAGAATAAAGAGCAAGCAAGAAATATTTTATTCTACTTTTTAATATGCAGAATACTTTCCTTATATGGTAATAATTTTAGTGCTACTCTTGTTTTAGGGTTATAGGTTTTCAGTTGAATATTGTTATTCATTTAATTATGTCATAATAAGCAATTGGATTTTGTCGTTATTAAATGAGTTTTCGGCAGGAAGTTATGTTATTGACAAAAGTTATTTTGTTTTGAAGAGGAAAAGAAAATTTTAAAAAATTAGGTTAACAGAATAAGCAACAAATGAGAAAAAGTAATATATACCGGGAAGAAAAAGAAGGAAAGAAAAAATAGGAAGGTCACGTTTTTACCCTATGTTAAACTTTCACGTGCCACACAAAGCGGGTGAATATATATACGAGATAAGATGAGATATTTTATACTTAAGTTCAGAATAAAATTTATATTATGTTTGGTAATACAAATGTAAGACCCCAATATTTAAAGTCAATCTTTTACTATGGGAATAGAATTGGATATGATATGAGGTCGTAGTTCTAATGTAAGATTTTATAAAAGTTAGAAGAACAAATGACTAGTAAGTTGCATGTACGTGCTAGAATCAATTCCTAAGTATTTAAAGTATATTAGGTGTGATTTAGAGCCATAAGAGATCTTTTACATCAAGTCAAGTCCAAAGAATTTCTAGCAACTAAGTTTTCGTCTGAGTTGATAGAAGGATCAATTTCAAATGACCCTATCCCCAATAGTATAATGGTTTAGGTGACCATTATATATCAAATCAAAGATATTTGAATTAGCTTTCCAATGCATCTTATTTCACCTTAACCAAAGTTCGGAGTAGAAAGTTATGACCATTTAACTGAAGGGGTGCAAAGCTGTCTAAAGGTCCGTGATAACTCCGCATCACGGACCAAATGCGGACCCTCACTAGATAAGCAATGACGTTTCTTTTCTTTTATTTTGAGGGTACTTTTATCCTAACAGCTTTTGGGGTCTATTTATGGTCCCAAAAATGTAAAACGTCAGTTTTCATAATCAAAACCCTCTCCCTTCACTCCTAAACATAAACGCTCAAGATATCATCAAGAAAATAATGAAGTTAAGATTATCTTTCAAGATTCATCCGTAAGGTAAGTTATTCTTCATAAATTTCAATCTATCTAATCCGAATTTCTTCATCTATTCATAAAATCTCTAGTAGGATTTTCAATCATAACCTAGGGTTTCAAGTAAAAAAATTCAAGAATCCCAAGAAAGGATTTCTTGACTCTTCTTCTTCAAGAATTATGGTTCTTCATCAAGATACTCTAAAGAGCCTAAGTCAAGAATTCAAGAACCAAAGATAATTCTTTCAACCAATGCCCTTTCAAATTCTTTCACTTTAAAAGAACTACCAAGATTGAGGATTTTCTCCAAGAAAGCGAGTATTCATCAAATTTCGATGGTAATATCAACTTTTAAGGTATGTAAAGGCTACCAAAAGCATGTAATTGTTCTTTCATGTGCCCCAATGTAAATTTAGGATGCAAGATTGATAATTAGAGTCTTGAATAATGATTTCTTGAAAGATTCTTGAATATTGTCTTTGATTCTTAAATATTATCCTTATTTCTTGAATGGACTCTTTAAATTATATTTTGTATCTTAAATTGATCAACATCATGCTTAAAGTTTACTGTATACATGCATTATTATGTGATAGTGATTTAACCCTTATAAATTGTTGTTGTAATGACTTGAATAATGAACTTAGGGGATCTCTAGAGCCTTGATTATTTGATGTGACGTTTGACAGGGTCTGAGTCCTGAGGTGAGTGTATTAATGACTGTAATAGCTGGAATTAGCATTGATAGGGTTGGATGAATATTTATTCTTGATTTGAAAGGATAGTCTTGCCCTTTGAGTTGATAGATGATGAGATGAGGTGAGTGTTCTTGCTCGTAGGGGCTGAGTGATGGAAGTTCTTGATGGATTGATAAACTTTTGAGCATATTGAGTCATGGGAGGAGTATTAGCACTGAAATGGGTAAGAATGAGTCCCACTTGTACCATGAACTATGTGGCCAGCGCAAGAGAGGATTGGACCGTGAAAGAGGATGTCTCTTTTATCGCAAAAGAGGACTTGACAGAATTTCAGATCTACTGGCAGACTCGTCCTTTACCCCAGCAAGGTATTGGATAGATGTGGCAATGACATCTCTTCGTTGTATCACTACTGACTCATAGGTAGTGGTTGTCGATTGTAGAAACTCCCAGATGGCTTCATGATGATAGAACTCTGATGTGATGTGATTATTGATGTCTTGATGGATAGTGAGGTTATAGAGTCTTGTCCTTTATTCTAAGGAGAAGATTAGTGATTGATGAGTGATGGTTATCTTGTTCCATTTACTTTAGCTCGTTTTACATATAGTGCATTCCACGTACTAATGTCTCTTTGGCATTTCATCATTTCATGATGTACATTCTACAGATAGAGGACTTCAGCAACCCATCCGTTAAGGTTCAAAGCTTTTCAAATTTCCTGATATTGGTGAGTCCTCCTCTGTATTCAGAGGATGGTTACTTTTCTTTAGTTTGATAGTCTTTTACTTGATTTTTGATAGTCATGGCCTATCATGTTACCATCTCAAACAGTAGTATGGAGGCTTCATAGACATAGATGTTGATGGTTGATGATGGGGGTTCTTTCCATCTTCTTTCGTAATGTTGAGACCTTTGTTTGATATCTTATTTCATGTATGATAGATTAAGTTGATAGCTTGAGCCCACTGATGGATAATTATTACCATTTTACTATGTTCTTCCACTATTGATTTGACTGAATAAAGGCAATGAGACTAGGTGGTCTTCTTGAGGATTAGCAATAGTCTCCGAGTACTAGTCACATCTAGGGTATGCTTCCAGGGCGTGACGAACTTGGTACCAGAGTCCAAGTTCAAGAGTCCTAGGGAGTCTATGAAATCGTATCTAGTGGAGTCCTTATTATTGGTGTGACGAGCTCCACATCCATAATTTGGAGGCTATATGACATTTAGAAATTGTTTCCCTTCTTTTAGATTCTAAATCATGCGATAGAGCTATTTTCTAAGAAGTCTATGATGATTCGTGCGATTCTCTAAATCATTCGACTATGTCTCGTCCACGAGGTGATAGACACTAATGTTAATATGCTTACCGATGAGATCCCCTGTGATATAATAATCAGAATAGTAGAGAGACCGCACCAAGCTTGAGAAAAGCCGACCAGTGTGTTAAGTTGATTGACTGGAAGGAGTGCACCATTACTCATATGAATCATGCATTTGAGTTAGCTCTAGATGTACCAAGACCCTCTTTTTTCAAAACATGAATTTGATGTTATCCATGAGAGAGAAAGTTACATCTCCAAAGAGTTTAATATTACCACCTAAGATTAAGATGTGAGGTCTTATAAATCCTAAGTAGAATTGAATTATGCTAGTGTTAGAAGGATGATGATGGAAAGAAAGGGACGAGATAATAAGAGTGATGACTGATTGAGGCTTATAGTTAGAGATATGTATCCATTAGGTAACAAGTGAAGGGATGAATCGATGTCCATAAGCTTGATGAAAAATTCGAAAGTACCCCTATGATTGCCATGGTGAGATAAGGTATAGAGAGAGCGAGAGTTAGTGTCAGAATATGTTAGAGAGTGCCCCAAAGTAGAAGGAAGTGTATGTTGATGTGTTGTAGTATTAATACTATTGAGGATAAAGTGTAGCTCTTGAATAAGGGAAAAAGCTACTTTTAATGTGATAGATCTAAATTAGGCTTATGATTGTATGTGAGAGTTCATGAGATTCATAGAGTTATAAGCTTAGCCATATAAAAAGGAGGTATAGTGAATGGGTGAGTGGTACATAAGTTGTGAAGAGGGAGCGTTGATTAATTTCTCGCTATAACATTTTAGTAGGATTATGTTTCCTAAATTTTTACTTAGTAATTGCAATTTGGCATTAGAGAGGTGTGTGATAGATGCACATGTTAGTGCTAGACCCTAAGCTTGAATTTTGAGAGGTATGTGATAGATGCACATGTTAGTGCTAGACCCTAAGCTTGAATTTTGAGTAGTAGTATTAAAGAGGAGATAGTATGATGATAGTGATAGTCCTTGTTGGAGATTTGACCTAAAAGTCTTGTTGTAGTGCATGTTCAATGATTAAGATGTTGACTGGCAAGGAGCATGGTGCTAAGAGTAGAGTAGAAGTACCCCTTAGATGGAGATAGTAAATTAAGGGAGAACCATTAAGAAAGAGGAGGCTTACGAGGTTTAAGATGTGTAGCCATGATTGTGTACAGATGGGTGAGGCTCTAAGGTATGACTGTTATGAGAATCCTGATAGTATATTTGAGTTGTTGATGTGGAGTAGGCTGATGTAAGTAATCGTTGTTTTCACAAGAATCTAAGCGATTGGGGCATATGAGTAGATGATGATGAGTTCTCCATAATAGTCTAAGTCTTATACAAATAAGTTTATGAGAGCATATAGGTTGAGCATTACCAGGAAAGAAAAGATGTTAGATTTTAATAATTATGGAAAGTGATTATGTATGCCATTAAGAGCATCCAAGGGAGAGAGTGAGAGTGAGAGAGAGAGAGAGAGAGAGAGAGAGAGAGAGAGAGTGCCATAGAGAAATGAGGAAACTAAGAGTGATATCATTGAAAGAAGTCTGAGTGGCTAGTTATATGTATGTGACTATAGAATAACAGAAGGGTTTAAGATGCATATTCTTGTGGATAGTAATTCCTTGATCGTGTGGAGGTATATGCTTATAGCCTAGTAGAGGAAATTAACTCACAAATTTAGAGAGAGGACCTTGAGAGCTGAGGTGGAGATGATAATATGAGAAATCGAAGTACATCTTGAGTTTTTGGATTGTGATAGGCTAATCAAGATTAGATATCAATTCTTTTTTGTCTCATATAGTCCTTATACTTCAGTTGAGGTGACATTCTATTCCCTTCGGGTGTATAGCAGTAGTACCTATGACCTAGTCCCATGCACATCATGTTGTTTCCTGATCATGCTGAGTTTTGAGGATGAGAAGCAATGAGTCCATCCATTAATCTTGATCTTACCCCCATGAATCCAAGAGTTTCTAGTCCTATGTTGAATGAGATGTGACCTGAGTTTTATACTATGTATAGTTCTGTTAATATAAAATGAGACTTGATAGATGATAGAGATTATAATCTATGAATATCTCAAATAAGATTTCTCGATTGAATTGTGCTAATGATCTTTCGTTTCAAGCTCTTTGAGTAATCCACTTTTTCAGCCTTGATAGAAGTGTTGATGATAATAGAGCGGTGAAGGTTGATGAGTGAGAATTAGAGTTCTTAATTCTGATGTCATCTTACGCATGCACTGACCTTCGGCTTGTTGTGCCATTGTTGATGGTAGGATGTAAAGTATCAAGTTTCAGAAATATGATCTTGCTTATTTTGCATGGAGAGACAGTAGTTTGAGGTTTTACAAAAAGGCGGAAGTAATGAGTTCCTCTAGGTTCAAATAGTGATGTTGAGAGTAGCAGATTGAGGATAAGGGTAGATGAGGAGGAGTGAGTGTATCCTTATTATGGTATTGGTGCTAAACTTGTGTCATGTAGGGATAGAGATAGGAAATAGGAGGGAGGTAAAATCTTATGATAAACAGTAGATAGGTAAGAGTATGTTGGTGTGACTTTGAGCGAGAACTCATTGAATGGTGGAGGTAGAAGTGCTAAGAAGGCTTGAAAGTTCTAAAATAATAGTTGAAGTGGTTAGAGAGATAGGAATTTATTCAGGGTTATTGTTATGTGAATGTTGATGATAGACTAGGGAAGACTTCATAATAAGGATTTGAGGAAGAGTAGTGAGATAGTGAAGGGGACTAGTGATCTTTTAGTGAAAGCTCCCGTGGAAGTTTAGAGTTGAGAATTGAGTATTGGCTTTGTATGAGTATGATCATTTTGGGAATAATGCCCTGAGGCTTAGAAGTAGGATTGTATGGAAGAGGATGAGGTGGTTAGATGAGAATTTGAGTAAGAACTATAAACTTAAGTTGAGGGGGCAGATTGCCATGAAAGGGAGTACAACTGAGATGAGGTTCTAAGCTTGAAGAGTTGTATATATAATCTTACGTATCAATAGTCCCATTCCCCATTAGAGTTGATAGTTTCCTTCTTGAGTTCGAAATTCTGATTGTCGAGGTGTTCAAATGATTTGAATTGACTGAGTTGTGACGTTCCATTTGTGCTTAATGGTGAAAATGTCTTAAAGTGTATCTGTACTCTTGATTGGAACTGATTTTTCTACTCTAAGTGACTTATTACTGTCCAGATTGGTTGATTGAGTATTGAAAGGAGTTTGGATTATTATTCGTTCCTGATGATGAAAAGGTCGAAGATAATGTCCCTACCCTTCAGTAAATTGATTGTCTTTTTTTGAGTGTGTTGTCTATTCTTGAGTCTAAATAGGGATTATTGGCACTGATAAGAAGACAAAAGTTTGATTGATTGATAGTAGTGTCAAGATGGATTCTGAGTCTATTCATGCCTTGATATCCACCTTTACTCATCATTCGAGGATGAATGATCCCAAAGGGAGATAATATAACACCCTAATATTTTTTTAATCTAAGATCGAGCCATCCTTTATCTGATATAGGATTTTAATTGAGGATTCTTAATTGAGCATAGATGTTGAAGTCAATTTCTTAGTATGTGAATAGAATTGGAGATAATATGAGGTCGTAGTTCTAATGTAAGATTTTATAAAAAGATGAACCAATGACTTGTAAGTTGTATATACATACTAGGATCAATTTTTAAGTATTTAATGTATATTAGGTGTGATTTAGAGTCATAAGGGATCTTTTACATCAAGCCAAGTCTGAAGCATTTCTAGCAACTAAGTTTTCGTATGAGTTGATAGAATGGTCAATTTCATATAACCATATCCCCTATAGTATATTGATTTAGGTGCTCCATAATACATTAAATTGAAGATATTTCAATTATCTTTCTAACGCATTTGATTTCTCCTTAATCAGAGCTCGGAGTACAAAGTTATGATCATTTTAGCGAATGGGTGCAAAGCTGTATAAAGGTCCACGATAGATTCGCGTCGCGGACCAAATGCAGAACCTCACTGGATAAGTAATGACATTTTTTTGCCTTTATTTTGGGGATACTTTTATCCTAACACCATTTCGGTTCTATTTATGGTCCCCAAAATGTATAAAACGTCAATTTTCGTAGTCAAAACCAAATGCTCAAGAATCATAAAAAAAGTCATTAAGTTAAGATTATCTTTCAAGATTCATCCGTAAGGTAAGTTATTATTCATAAATTTCAATATACTTAATCCGAATTTTTTTCATCTACTCATGAATTTTTAATAGTATTTTCAATTATAACCTAGAGTTTCAAGTAAACGAATTCAAGAATCCCAAGAAAGGATTTTTTGACTCTTCTTCTTCAAGAATTATTGTTCTTCATTAAGAACTCTGAAGAGCCTAAGTCAAGAATAGAAGAACCAAAGAGAATTCTTTCAACCAATGTCCTTCTAAGTTCTTTTACTTTAAAAGAACTATGAGGATTTTCTCCAAGAAAGCAAGTATTCATCAAACTTCGATGGTAATATCAAATTTTCAGGCATGTCAAGGCTACCAAAAGCATGGAATTATTCTTCCATGTGCCCCAATGTAAAGTTATGATGCAAGTGTGATAATCAGATTCTTGAATAGTGATTTCTTGAAAGTTTTCTTGAATATTGTCTTTAATTCTTGAATAGTATCTTTATTTCTTGAATGTACTCTTTAAATTATGTTTTGTTTCTTAAATTGATGAACACCTTGCTTAAAGTTTGTTGTACGCATGCATTATTATGTGATGGTGATTTAACACTTATAAATTCTCGTTGTAAAGACTTGAATAATCAACATCTTGCTTAAAGTTTGTTGTACGCATACATTATTATGTGATAGTGATTTAACCCTTATAAATTCTCGTTGTAAAGACTTGAATAATCAACTTAGGGATGTCTAGAGCCTTGATTATTGGAATGTGATATTTGACTGGGTCTAAGTCCTGAGATGAGTATGTTGATGACTGTAATAACTAAAAATAACATTGATAAAGTTGGATGAATATTTATTTGTGACTTGAAAGGATAGTCTTACCCTTTGAGTTGATAGATGAAGAGATGAGGTGAGTGTTCTTGCTCGTAGGGGCTGACTGATGGAGGTTTTTGATGAATTGCTAGACTTATGGGCATATTAAGTCATGGGAGGAGTATTAGCACCTTAATGGATAAGAGTGAGTCCCGCTCGTACTCATTAAATACGTGGCCAATGTGGGAGAGGATTGGAACGTGAAAACGGATGTATCCTTTGTTCCAAAAGAGGGATTGACAGAATTTCGGATCCACTGACAGGCTCGTCCTTTACCCCAGCAAGGCACTGGACGTATGTTACAATAATATCTCTTCGTTGTATCACTATCAACTCATAGGTAGTGATTGTCAGTTATAGAAACTCCAAGATATGGTTCATGATGATAGAACTCTCATGTGATGTGATTGTTGATTTCTTGATGAATAGTGAGGTTATAGAGTCCTATCCTTTATTCTGAGGTAAGGATGAGTGATTGATAAGTGATGGTTATCTTGTTCCATTACTTAGTCCATTTTACATATAGTACATTCCACGTACTAATGCTCCTTTGGCACTGCATCGTTTTATGGTGTAGATTCTATAGACAAGGACTTCAGCAACCCAACTGTTGAGGTTCAGAGCTTTCCGGATTTCTTGATAATGGTGAGTCCTCCCCTGCATTCATAGGATGGTTACTTTACTTTAGCTTGATAGTCTTTTACTTGATTTTTGGTAGCCATAGCCTATCATATTACCGTCTCAGACAGTAGTATAGAGGCTTCATAGACATAGATGTTGATGGTGGATGATGGGGGTTCTTTCCCTCTTCTTTCGTTATATTGAGACCTTTGTTGGATATCTTATTTCATCTATAATATATTAAGTTGATGCCTTGAGCCCACTAATGGATTATTATTGTCATTATACTATCTTCTTCCGCTATTGAGTTGATTGAATGAAGGCAATGAGACTAGGAGATCCATTTTGGGATTAACAATAGTTTTCGAGTGCTAGCCACGTCTAGGATTCCCTCCTGGGACATGACAATAAATTTACTATATAGTTAATCAAATATAATATAAATTTCATTCTAAACTTAATTTTGAATGTCTCACTATATTTCATAAAACTTAAAACTATTTTATCCCACATCTCATGTTGGATACATTAATTCAAATATATAATCTTAGAATTATTTAATACATCAATCAAACAACATCATAATTGTTAATATTTTACTACTTACAAATAAAATATATCAAATAAACGTAATTACATGATATAATTTGACGGTACTAAATAGTGTACTTCCTAGCTAGTCGCATGGTCAAGCGTGTTGCTAGTTTGCTTTACGTTAGATTTCAAGCTCAACTTGGACAGTGAGTTTTATAAATATTAATTGAAGAAATCAACTTCCTTTTTAGATTTAAGAGCATAAGGTCAAAGTGTATTTAATATATGTTTAATTTAAAATTATATAATTTAAAAGTCTTTTAATTTTTTTTTTAAATTTTGGGTTAAGTTAAAGTAGGACAAATAAATTAAAGTATAGAAAGTAATATATAATAGTAGATGTTTAAATGTATCAGAATCTAATCTTTGATTATTTATTTCTTTAAATATGCATTTCGCTTCCATTTTTTTTTTGGGGGTGTGTGTGTAGGTACAACACTATAAATTAAAAAACAATAATGATAAAGTTAAATTTGTCTGCGCTTCTTTCAATTGTGAAGTAACAGTTAGTCAATGCAACTTTCGACGTTCATCATAGGTCATCCAGAAACAGTCGATCTATGTTTTAAACATAGGGGTCAGGCTGCGTACATCCGACCCCTCCTTACCCCGTAATGGGCGGGAACCTTTGAGGCAATGAGGTAATGTTGTTGTTTAATAATTGAGTCAAATAGGAGTATCTACTACCGTAGACAATACACGTAAGTTGAAAAGCTACCAACTTTAAAATGGCTTTAATGTATTAACCCAAAATAACGTAACAATGCTGAAAATGGATATCCATAGCACTTGAATCTGTCATTTACACGATGGAAAACCCATAATACTTACAAAGTTACAAACAACCTCAATATTGAGTCATCATACTACAGGGATTTATTGTTACAAACTAAGTAATCTTTACTTGAAATACAACCCTCCAAAGTAGTACTATTGCAAACACTAAAATTTAATTAATATTGCATGATGTTTGCGTCATTATGGGGTGGTCCATATAATTGCAAGATTCGTCGGCCGTGAATGACTCAATTAAGGTGTTGTAACTCAAGACACTTATGATTTGTGTTAAGGATTGGAGGGTGTGGTGGAGTTCAAATAGTCGGGCTCTGAGGATGGAGTTTTCAGCCTCAATATTGAGGTAGTTTCGGGTGATGACACTCATGCTCCACAATATTTGGTTATTTTTATTTCTGAGATGAGACAATTGGGACATGAGATCATCCAAATGCTTTTGTTTTCTCATTCTCGATCCACGACCTGATTCGCGATTCGATGTCATCCTCTTCCTCTTCCTCTCACCCATTACTTGTTGTAAATCTTCTTCAGACCCTGAGTTTTGAAGTGTATACGACCCTGACCCTGATCCTAATGATGTTCCAATTGATGAAGCCATGATGAAACTTTTTTTTAATGAACAAAACTTAGGTACAATAATAATATGAATTTACACTTAGGTTATGTATATATTTAAGTGTATGTAATGATAATAATTTTATTACGGGGCATGATTGCATAATTATGAGATGCAGTAGAACCAGTAGAGAAAAACAACAGAGAAAGATTGCACCAAATGGGTCGTGGAGTTATAGGTGGAATTTATCATAAAATCACAAAGAAGTTCACGCATAATGGCAGACATGCATTTCAAAAATGAGAAAATATAAGTTGAACATCAATATTTCCTCAAAGCCCCAGAACTATTCTGAGGCAAAAAAACAAATTAATTTTTTGGCTACTGAAAAAAAAAAAAACAAGAGCAATGCTAGAAACTAACAAAGAGAAAAAGGGAGGTAAAACAGAGAGGATTTGTTAAGGTGTTTTGGATGGAATTTTATAGTTGAAAAAGTGGGTGACAGCATCCAAAGCTTTATTGGTAAAATAGAGAAAAAATTTACTAGTAATTTTTATGAGAGGAAAAATCATCAAGAGTGAGTTTGGAATCTTTAGAGGAAAAAGGGTGAGGAATATGATGAGACATGTGGAGTTAGAGCAGAAAATTCCACAACCGTCTAGATCCAACTGGGGAGCAACATTACCAAAGCAAGTTAATGTCTCAATCAAATGCTTGAAATTCTTTTATCTTTTTGAGAAATATTAAAAATATCTTTAAATTTTATATGAATTATTGACAATAACAATAATAACTTATGGGAGAAAAGAAATTTCTAGAAGATGCATGATCAAAATAGACATGAGGAAGGCTTATGATTCTCTGGAATGGGCCTTCTTAGAGCAGAAATTAAAGAAAATCAGAATGCCATCTAAAGTAATCCAATGGATAATGCAATGTGTCACAATTGTAACATACTTTATACAAATCAATGGGAAGATACTAGACCTTTTAAGACAAAGAGAAGGGTCAGACAAGGGGATCCACTATCACCCTACCTATTTGTGATAGCTCTGGACTACTTAACAAAAGTTCTTAAGACACTACAAGCTAAGCCTGAATTTCATTATCATCCTAGGTGCAAAATTCAGAAGATTGTTCAGCTGAGCTTTGTTGATGACTTGATGTTGTTCTGTAGAGAAGATATACAATCAGTTTTTAGAAGCATCTGATTTGATTGCGAATCTAGATAAAAGCAATGTTTACTTTGGTGGACTGACACACTAGGCACAAGAAGAGATACTATAAGAGTTACACTATGTCAAAGGTGATTTCCCATTTAGGTATCTGGGCATACCTCTCTGTACCAAAAGAATATCTATTGCCCAATGTCAGCTCTTGATTGACAAAATGCTGAGCAGGATCACTAGCTAGGAAACAAAATTCTAATCATATGTTGGAAGAGCACAACTCATTAAAAGTATTTTGTATGCTATCCAAATGTTTTGGTCCCAAATATTTATCTTACCTAAGAAGATCATATAATTAATGGAGAGTATCTGCAGAAGATATTTATGGACTAGTCACACTGAAACATCCAGAAAGGCTCTAATTGCATTGGAGAAGGTCTGTTATCCTAAGCAAAATAGAAGACTTAACTTCCTTGATATGCATACATGGAACAAGGCTGCTATTGATAAATTGTTGTGGAACCTATGCCAGAAAAGGATAAATTATGGGTGGCTTGGATTCATAGCTACTATGGACAAGATGGTGTGTGAAATGCACAAGTAAAACAAGCATTATGGGTGGTTCAAAAGATACTAAAAGCTGCTAAACACCTTCAACAGCTTGGGTACACTGAAACAACACTAAGGAATTAGGAAAAGTACTCAATTGGTAAGGTATACTTACAAATGAAAGGTCCAATGGAAAAGGTAGAATGGAGATCATTGGTGTGGAAGAACTATGAGCACCCAAGTGGCTGTTTATCCTATACTTAGCAGTGAACATAAGATTAGCCACCAAAGATAGACTATCAAAATGGAAAATGATACAAAAAATAACATGCTCACTGTGCCAACAGGAAACTTAAACTATTGAACATCTATTCTTCCAATGTCCATATGCAGCAGAGATATGGAGCAAGCTTCTCACCTAGCAAGGCATCAATAGATCAATAATGATGTGGTCTGATGAAATTCAATGGGCAAATGCATACATGAAAGGTAAAAGTGGCACCCCCATGACATATAGGATGATACTAGCATGTGCAACATACAACATATGGATGGAACGTAATAGACGTGTTTTCCAATAGAAACAACAAAATATAGTTGTTCTTCTCAGGCTTATCACACAAGAAACTCATGGTAGAGTAGTACACATAGAGGCAGTACTAGTAGATTGAGTACTTTTAATGTCTAGCCATATCTAGCTAAACTCATATTGAGCACTATGTAAACAAGGATGGAGCTTATGTCCATACATGTTAGAATGAACTGATCCTGTAAATTTCTTTTGGTAAATAAAATTCTTACTTACTAAAAAAATAATAACTAAATAAGTGGAGCTGGAAAGGGTAAAATGTATGTAAACCTTATCACTACATCATAGAGATAAAGAGATTATTTTCAAAAAAATTCTCGTCTCAAAAATCAATCTCCATAAGCAAAGGTACTAGATATGAAAAACAAGGGAAACGGAAAAAAAAGAAAGCCGACTAATCATGAAAAATAAATGATAGTATGTAAGTATGATAAAAGTAACAAATATAAAATGGATAATGACAATATATGATATAAAGACACAACTACTCCTACTAACTTTCTATAGCACAGGCCATACATCCACCTACCTGTATTAACCTTCTATCCTAATACGCGACCTTCTCTCCTTCCTATTCAAGGTCATGTTCTCAGTAAGATGAAGTTTCTTCATATCTTATCTAATCACTTCCCCACAATACTTCTTCGATCTACCTCTATCCTTCATATAACCCCTTCAATCCGATGATAAAATCAGACAAGAGAGACAATTTCATCAAAGCTTATCAGATAAAAACAAATAATACATATCCTGGATTTGGACGAAAATTGTCTTCTTCTATTAAAGTTAATTAAAATGGATAGACAATTTTTTCTTTAAAAAAAGAAATAATTTATATTTTCATGAATATTGTACAAAACACATCATGCGGGAGGTAAAAGAAAAGAAAACAAGAATCTCTGATCAATCCCAAATGAAACTAAAGAGTATCCTAGTCCTCCTCAGATGCACAACTCATGGAAAAAGTTTTTCCTACCTTGTCACATTCCACTAATTAAATTAAACCAAAATAAAAGTGAAAGTTGTCCTCTTTT
>JAOTQR010029991.1:0-16258 GCA_025774065.1 Solanum ossicruentum | reverse complement strand
GCATAGTTTCATTTGAAGTTGTTACTTCATATACAGTATTTCATGCCTTACATACTCAGTATATTATCTCATACTGACTTCCCTTTCGGGGGACCTGCATTTCATGCTGCAGGTACAAGTGCTAGTAGATCTCCCCAGTAGAGTCTAGGATATTCAGCTGTTGTTACCCAGCTCCAGGTTTCTCCAGATCTTTGTGTGTGTCTAAAGTTTATATGTTTGTTTTATGTAGTGAATTGAGGCGGGGCTTGTCCCGATCCTTAATAGATACTCTCTTATTTCGACGCTTTGTAGACTATGTAAATTAAAGTGTGGTCATGTTTTGTACTTTCGACACTGTGGCCCCAACGGCCTAGTCATATGCATTTTCTTTTGGGCGTGTATCACTGCTTAGTTGCATAAAGACACGCTGAATATACAATTCTTTATAAAATGTATAGAAAGTGTAAAGGTATAGGTTGGTTCTCCCGAGCCTTATCAGCAGCGGGTGCCGGTCCGCCCTAACGGGACTTGGGGAGTGACACCCCGCTCCTATCTGTGTTTTAGAGGTGTTTCCCTTTAGCCCGTTTTCCCTTATTTCTAATCTAATTATGTTGTTTAATTGCTTTCGCGACCAATGATATGTAATGATATGTTAAGAGGGTTGTTTGGGGTCCCTTCGGGTTCCACATTATCGTTTCATGTCTAGGCCCTAGGTTTTGGTCATGACATACTTGGTATAAGAGCACTAGGTTGTTATTGGTCCTTGGAATCCAACACACCGCGTCTATTAAAGTCCTATTCATTGTTTCTGGTGCACCACAATTATGAATAGGAGGCTACGAGACATTTTAGGAAATGTTTCCCTTCATCTTGATCTATGTTATGCTATAGATGTTAGGTGAATTTTCCCTCTAATGAATGTTCTTTGTCATGTTTAAATCATGCATAACACAAGAGGAAGGAGAGCCCGCACTCCCGAGGACAACTAGCTCATGGCGAGCTCCGAGATGCTCTCACATTGCTAGCTCAACCTATGGCCAATCAGGTCAATCAAGGGTCCCAAACCCCTCATGCTCCTACCCCGTGATCTATGGTGAGAGATGTCACTATCAAAGCCTAGGGCCTAGTCGTGAAATAGCGAATGGGGAACCTGAAGGTACCCTAAACAAGCCTCTTCACTTGTCATTACACATCCTTGGTCGCGAAAGCACACAAAAACATATAGATTGAGAATAGGATCATTGGGACTAAGGGAAAGCTTGCATAAACGCCATAATCAAGAGCCAAGAGTCAAAGCTCATAATGAATACACAACATGTCCAACAAGCACCTATTAATACAAAGATACATCAGGGGCCAAGATGAAGCAACCGGGCTCACCTTCATAGTCAAATAGAGTATAAGATAGTGTCTCAATACATAGATAAGAGAAAAACATAAACCAAATTCTCCGTAATGTAGGATTCACCAACAAGCTTGGAATAGCACCGTCTAGCCACGTAGAGAAGGATGTTCAACTTGGGCACCGGTTCCTACATGGCGATATCATGTAGGCAAGAGTATGCGTTAGTACATTTGAATGTACTAAGTATATGGGATGCAATGTAACAAGAGACAAGCTTCATAATCAACATGCATAACAGTAGGCAATATGCATGATATAGCAATATGTCATGCATGATTAATGCATAAGTAAAACATGCTTAGATAATCCATGGTCATATAGAATATCATATGTAAAGATGAGACCAAAAAGATACCTTCACAAGGTATGAACCTCTAGGTAGGTTGGTGATGTTTCCACCCCATCACCTAGGTGGAGATGAGTATTTACCCTCATTCTAGGTTGATGAAGATGCCACCCCATCACCCTGGTAGAGGTGAATATTAACCCTCATTCTAGGTCATCAGGGCTCTTTTCCCCCTTGATCGGGCATGGTATATGCAAAACTTTATATAGGATTCATCATAATCTCTAATGCAATACCTCATGTAGGAATAATCATGTACATAAGTTAATTTCATCATCATAATATCATTCATATCATATCTCATGCTTTTCACCTTCATAATTCGATTCCTTTGCTTTAAATTTGAGGTTAGACCCTTTTCACACTAATTTGGACCCCCTGAAAAAGAATATGAAGTTGAATTTTTGAAATTCAATATTGATTTTTAGATATACGGAAAACAAGATTCTAGGCGCTTTCGAGGCATGTTTTCAAGAACTTTTTTGGGTCGTTCAATATCTCACCCTTGAGAACATTCATCCACGAATGCAAAAGAGACGTATAAGACAAGAATAATCATGAATAAATCAACCCCAATATGAATGCAACATTACAATTAAAATATCACATTTGAAATCTCATTATAAGTGTGAAATAATCATAAATTGCCAACGTAAACATGAATGCACATGAATGACATAAGGGCTGAAATATAAGACTTGATAGCACATAGGGAACTCAAAATTAGTACCTTAGGCTTGAGTGGAGTAGAAGAGATAAGGGTACCACTTTTGTATGTCCGCTTCGTCCTCCCAAGTAGCACTTTCGACTTCTTGGTTCCTACAAAGGACCTTAATGGATGCCACCTCTTTGTTCTATCATCTCTTTACTTGCATATCCAAGATCTGAACTGAAACATCCTCATAAGTCAATTTATCCTCAACAACACCCACAACATCAAGAGGAATAATGGCATTAGGATCACCAACACAATTTCTCAACATAGAAACATTCTAATTGCACTTCACGGTCCAAATTTTGGATGATTTAATTTATCTTTCTTGGGCGAAATGGGGGATAAGAATACCGAATGAACCAAATTCATTTCGCTAGGCAACTTCAATTCTTAAGATACCTTGCCAACCCTCTTTATCAACTCGTAAGGACCAACATACCTTGTACTCAACTTCCCCTTCTTAACAAAACAGACCACACTTTTCATTGTAGAAATTTTCTAATAAACCCAATCCCCCACTTGGAATTCTAGGTCTCTTCTCCTTATATCGGCAAAGGATTTTTGACGACTTTGTGTTGTCCTCAACCTTTGCCTAATCATCTTAACCTTTTCAAGAGAATCAATAACTAGATTTGACCCTAATAAGGCCACCTCTCCAACCTCAACCCAACCCACCAGTGATCTACAACGTCTATATAAAGAGCTTGAAATGGAGCCATACCAATGCTAGAGTGATAGCTATTGTAATAGGCAAATTCAATCAATGGAAGATGGTTATCCCAACCTCATTTAAGCTCCAATACACAAGCCCTAACCATATCCTCAAATGTTTGAATTGTCCCCTCGACTTGGCCATCCGTTTGAGGGTGGAAGACCGTACTTAGGTGAACTTTAGTTCCAAGACCCCTTTGAAAAGTTCTCTAAAAGTGTGAAGTAAATTGTGCACCACGATATGATAAAATGGACAAGGGAACCCCATGCACCCTCATGAACTCATGGATGTACAACCTTGCATTATCTTCAGCCTTATATGAAGTCTTGACCATTAGAAAATGAGCCAATTTCTTCATTTTATCTACGACAATCCATATGGGAATCAAAACCTTTTCTAGTATTGGGCAACCCAACCATGAAATCCATATTAATCACCTCCCACTTTCACGTAGGAAGCTCTATGTCTTGGGTTAGGCCACCCCGCCTGTTGATCCTCGGCTTTGACTTATTGAAAACTATGGCAACCAAAAACAAATTTAGCAATATCTCTCTTCATGTATGCCCACCAATACACATCCCTCAAGTCTCTATACATTTTGGTGGAACCAGGGTGGATAGAATAGGAGATATCATGGTCTTCATCAAGAATTCTCTCTCTCAAACCATCAATACATGGCACACACAACCTACCTTCGTATCTAAGGGCCCCATCTCCCCCTTAGAAGAAAACCCCTATTTTGCATTCTTTCACCATGGCCTTCAACTCAAGCAAGGAGGAATCTAGATCTTGTTTTGCTATCACCTTGTCAACCAAAGGAGATATAGAGCCATCAATAACAATAATACCATCCCTACATCTTCTAACCTCACCCTTAGTCTTGAAAATTTATGCACCTCCTTATACATCTCCCTATCACCACCATCCATATGAGCTAGGCTACCGATAGGCACCCAACTCAAAGCATCCGCTATAACAATTTCCTTACCCCGATGGTAATGCACACTCATGTCATAGTCTTTAAGGACTTCTAGCTATCTTCTTTCTCTCAAGTTGAGATTTTATTGAGTGAAGACATATTGAAGGCTCTTAGGATCAGTGAAGACATCAACATGCACCCCATACAAATACTGGTACCAAATCTTTAATGCAAACACTACGGCGGCCAATTCAAGATTTTTGGTAGGGTAGTTCTTTTCATGCACTTTGAGTTTCCTAGAAGCATAGGCTATGACCTTATTATTTTGAATTAGTACACCACCCAAACCAACTCTAACTGCATCACAATACACAACAAAACCTTGAAGCCCATCAAGTAGTGACAATATAGGAGTGGACACAAGTCTATCTTTAAATTTGGAAACTTTTCTCACATTCATTGGTCCACACAAACTTAACCTTCTTTTGAGTCAATTTTGTCGTAGGAGAAGCAATGGAGGAGAACACATTCACAAACCTTCTAGTAACCCTTAAGGCCCTAGAAACTCCTAATATCCGACGGGGTCAATGGTCTAGGCCAATTCCTAATCACATTGATTTTCTTAGGATCCACTTTTATTCCATCCCCGGACACTACATTACCAAAGAATGAAAACACCTTCAACCAAAATTCATACTTGTCATATTTAGCATATAATCTCTCCTCCCTCAACCGTTGCAACATGACCCTCATAAGGCCCATAGCTCTTCCCTACTATGTGAATAAATCAAAATATCATTAACTAAGACCACAACAAAGGAATCAAGATAGGGCTTGAAGACCCTATTCATTAGGTCCATGAAGATGGCCGGTGCATTAGTCAATCCAAAGGACAAAACCACTAATTCATAATGCCTATACCTAGTCCAGAAGGACGCCTTTAGAATATCATACTCCCTCACCCTTATTTGATGGTACTTAGACTGAAGATCAATCTTTGAGAAAAAGCTAGCCCCTTGCAATTGGTCAAACAAGTTATCAATCCTTGGAAGAGGATATCTATTCTTTATAGTAAAGCTATTGAGTTGCCGGTAGTTAATGCACATTCTAAGTGACCCATGTTTCTTCTATACAAACAACACTGGTGTACCCCAAGGTGATTGGCTAGGTCTAATAAATTGCTTCCCTAACAAATCTTTCAATTGCTCCTCTAACTCCTTCAACTCCTTCGGGGCCATTCGATAAGGGGTAATGAAGATAGGTTAGGTGTCTGGAAGGAGGTCTATACCAAAATCTATCTTCCTTTCGGGTGAGACATCAAGAAGGTCATTTGGGAAGACATCAACAAATTGATTTACAATCGAAATTGACTCAATGGAAGGGACTTTGGACTCCACATCTTTGACTCTCACGAGATGATACAAACACCCCTTGGAAATCAACCTATGGGCTTTAATGCATGAGATGAACCTACCCCTCACTATTACATCACGACTTTCCCACTCAAGGACGGGTTTGTTTGGAAATTGAAACTTGAATCTATGGGTTCTAAAATCAAATAGATGCATAATATGCATGCAGCCAATCTATCCTAAGAATAATATCAAAGTCAACCATATCAAATCCAGCAAGATCATAAGGTAAGATTTTATGCAAGATGCGAACCGGATAATTTCTATACAACCTCCTAGCAACAATAGATGCACCAATAGGAGTAGACACCTCATATGACTCATGCAATAACAACAACTCAGCATGGAACTTTTTAGCAACAAAGGGGGTAATAAAGGAAAAGGTGGCACCCGGATCAATCAAAGCATATTCATCAAGATCAAAGATTTTCAGCATATCGGTAACAACATGGGGCACCTCACTAACCTCTTGCCTCCCGTGTTGAGCATAGAATCGATTGTGCCTTGGGTCACCACCTTGAGGACCACCTCTACCCAATGGAACCGCATTTTTAGCCCGAACCTTGCCACAGTTTCTAGGACAATCTATCTTTTTGTGACCAAGCTCCCTACATTCAAAACATGCATTAGAACCTTTCAAACATGGGACCATATGACTCTTCCCACATGTAGTACACACATCAATGGGAGCTATACCACTAACACCTTGAGGCCAACTGAAATCATTAGCAAACCCCCTATTTGTAGCATGAGGAGTTCCTTGCTCTTAATGGAATTTATCATCCCTATGGAGCTTGCTCCCAATATAATCTCTCCTGGCCTCATGGCCCCTCCTCTTTCTCAATTTTCTTCTTCCATTTGCTCGACATATGTTATTAACTGAGACAAGTCCATATCATTAACAAGCAAGGTGGACCAGCACTCTTCACTTACCAAATCGATGACCCCCATGATGAACTTATTCATCCTTTACCTAGGGTCGGCCACTAAATGAGGAGCATACTTTGAAAGTTGATTAAATTTGAGGGCATACTCCTTCACACTCATACCACCTTGTTTCAAGTTTCTAAATTTAACCAACTTTGCTTACCTAAGCTCAATAGGGAAAAACCGATTGAGAAGGCCAATTTTAATCCCTCCCAAAGCACCACATAACCATTACCCTTCTCACCATTCTATTGATCAAACCAAATTTAGGCCACCCCCTTGAGTTGGTACGTTGCCAACTCTGCCTTCTCATTTGACCCAACACCCATGATTGACTAGATTTTATAAACTTCATCAATAAACTCTTGGGGATCCTCATCCACCATTGACCCATGGAAAATTGGAGGATTCATCCTCATGAAGTCCCTTACCCTAGCTTCCAGGGTAGTAGTATGAGGTCTTGGGCCCCTTGTTGGACTTGGTTGGCCACTACTTGGGCAAGCATAGTAAGAGCATCCAAGAGCTCACCATTGGTTGGTTGCTCCTCAGGAGTTTGGGCCCATCTTCCTCTAGTATTCGGCATGATTTAACACAGTAAAGAACAGTCATTGGGGGGGATACTTATCACAACTCTGTAGCACGATTTAGGGCATGAAGAAGGGAAGCATTTCCTAAAACACTTCATAGCCTCCTATTCATAGTCATGGCATGCTTCACAACCATGAATAGGACTCTAATCGATGTGGTGTGTTGGACTCTGAGGATCTATCAACCTATTGCTCTGATACCAAGTTTTTCATGACCTAAGCCTAGGGACTAGACATGACAGGTTGAATGAAGAACTTGAAGGTACCCCAAACAAGCCTCTTAACTTGTCATTACACATCCTTGGTCATCGAAGCTTATAAAAACATATAGATTGATAATAGGGTCAACGGGACAAAAGGAAAGCTTGCATAAATTCCATAATCAAGAGCTAAGAATCAAAGAGCATACATAAATACATAACATGTCCAATAAACACCTCTAAATACATAGATAGAGTAGGGGACAAGACAAAGCAACCTGGTTCACCCTCGTTGTCAACTAGAGCATAAGATAGTGTTTCAATACAAAGATAAGAGAAAAACATAAACCAAAGTCCCCAAAATGGAGTACTCACCAACAAGCTTGGAATAACACCGTCTACCCATGTAAAGGAGGATGATCAACTTGGGCACCGCTTCTTACATGGTGATATCATGTAGGCAAGAGTATGTGTTAGTACATTTGAATCTACTAAGTATGTAGGATGCAATTCAATAATAGACAAGCTTCATAATCAACATGCATAACAATAGGCAATAGGCATGATATAACAATACATCATATATGATCAATGCATAAGTAAAACATGCTCAGGTAATCCATGCGCATATAGAATATCATACATGAAGATGAGACTAAGCTAGTTTTATAAGGTACGAACCCCTTGGTAGGTTGGTGATGTTGCCACACCATCACCGATGTGGAGATGAGTATTAACCCTTATTCTAGGTTGGTAATGTTGCCACTCAAGCACCTAGGTAGAGATGAGTATTAACCCTCATTCTATGTTGATGATGATGGCACCTCGTTACCCTGGTGGAGGTGAGTATTAACTCTCATTCTTGGTTACCCGAGCTCTTGTCCCCACGGATCGAGTATGGTCTATGCGACACTTTGTATAGGATTCATCATAATCTCTAATGCAATACCTCATTCAGGAATAATCATGTACATAAGTTCATTTCATCATCATAACATCATTCATATCATATCTCATGTTTTGGACCTTGAGTTCATTAAGAAACCATAACCGGACATTTTATCAAACAGCTTGGGTGTAATGGGGGTAAAAGAGCATGCAATTTGGAGGTGAAATCTTGCAGGAAAATCAGTTGTAAAACCTTTAATAAACACCTTGCAACACCCCCCAAGACATTCATATCAAAACCCCTCATTAAATCCAACATAAGATCTAAGATTTGAAGCTCAAAACACGTTGAAACAGCCATAGTTTCATGAACTAATATTATTATGCAGTAAATTTCTCAATATACAAGACTCACATGTAAAATCAACTTTAAATGATGAATTATTAGTAAAAGAGGGTTTATGCATCATGGGAGGAAGGACCCAATGGTTCAATACCACATACCTTAGCTTTTGTGAAGTTCTTGAAGAAGACTCTAATGTTTATTTTAAGCTTGGGTGAGATCCTTGAAGAAATCCTTGAGATTGTACTTGAGTTTGGGACTTGAATTTAGGCTTAGAAATGAGTCTAAGTGTTTGGGAAAATATTGGGGAATGTTTTGGGTGAAAATACATTTGGGCGAACTTAGGTCCAATACTTTAAAAAATCTAGGTGAACTAGGAAAAGACAGTGTAGAAATAGCACGTCTCTATGTCATGGAGAGGACGCAGAGACTCTATGGAAAATGCACCAAGCGAAATTTCATTATTTGATTCCTTTGCTTTAAATTTGAGGTTAGACCTTTGGCACCTTAATTTTGACCCCTTGAACAAGAATATGAAGTCATATTTTAGAAATTCCAAATGAATTTTTAGATATACAAAAAACAAGATTTCGGACATTTCTAAGGCACGTTTTTGGAAACTTTTTGGGGTCATTTCAAGAGACCTCACTAGGATGAACCCACAAGAAATCTATGGGTCTATGGTAGATAAGGACCCTTAAGAGTTCATTTATGAGGTCTACAAGGTATTGGGTATCATGGGTGTTAGATTGGATGAGAAAGAAGATTTGGCGGCATACCAACTCAAAGGGTTAGCACAAATATTGTTTAATCAATGGGAGGAAAAGGGAATCAATAATGTGGTGCTTTGGGAGGAATCAAAGGTATTGTTTCTTAATTAGTTCTTCCTTCTTGAGCTTGGAGAGGCCAAGATGGTGGAATTTATGAATTTGAAACAAGGGTCTATAAGCGTGAGGGAGTATGCCCTCAAGTTCAATCAACTCTCTAAATATGCTCCCAATTTGTTTGCCGACCCAACGTCTAGAATGAATAACTTTGTGATGGGTCTATCCGATCTGTTGAGTGAGGAATGCATTGCATTATGATGATTAATAAGATGGATTTGTATCGTTTAATAACCTATGCCAAACAAATAGAGTATAAAAAGTTGAGGAAGAGGAGGAGTAATAAGGCCAACAGGGACTGTTTTGGGGGAAAGCTCCAAAGTCGAAAGGGTGGCTAGTTCCATCAAGGCCAAGGTCTTCTCATGATTTTAATAGGGGGTTTGCCAATGACTACCCAAAGGCCCAAGGTGATGGGGGTGTGGTGCCAAATTCTATGTGTCCACAATGTTGCAGAGGTCATGGGGGTCGATGTTTGAGAGAAACTAATACATGTTATGGATATTGGAAGTGGGTCACAAAAAGATTGATTATCCTCATAACTGCAACAAGGCTAATGAGGTTTGTCCATAAGTTGCAAATGCAGTTCCTTTAGGGGAGGTAGTCAACAAGGTGGTGCCTCAGGCATAATCACTTCTATGCACTCAAAGGGAGGCAAGGGGTTGAAGAGGTTCCCGATGTCGTCAGTGGTATGTTAAAATTCTTTGATTTGATGTGTATGCATTGATTGATCCAGATAACACTCTTTCTTTTATTACCCCTTTTGTTGCCAAAAAGTTCCATCTTGAGCCCGAATTGTTGTGTGAGTCTTATGAGGTGTTTACTCCTATTGATGCATCTATTGTTGCTAGAAAGGTTTATAGAAATTGTCCCATTTACATTTTGCATAAGCTATTACCTTGTGATCTTTTTGAGTTGGAAATGGTGGATTTTGATGTCATACTGGGGATGGAGAGGTTGCATGCATACTGTGCCTCTATTGATTATAGGACCCGTAGGGTTAAATACAAATCCCAAATGAACCCATCCTTGAGTGGGAGGGTCATGATGTGGTGGTCAAGGGTAGGTTTATCTCTTGCAGTAAAACCTGTAAATTGATCTCTAAGGCGTGTCTCTATAATCTTGTAAGGGTAAGGAATGTGGAGTCCAAGGTCTTTCCTGTAGAGTCAGTTCCTGTTGAAAATCAGTTTTGATTGAAAATCAGTTCCTTGATGTCTTTCCAAATGACCTTTCCGATTTTTCGCTTGAAAGGGAAATAGATTTTGGTATAGACCTCCTTTATGATACTCAACCCATTTCTATTCCCTCTTACCGTATGGCCCAGGCAGAGTTAAAGGAGTTAAAGGAGAAATTGAGGTACTTGTTGGAGAAGGGTTTCATTAGGCCTATCCTATCAACTTATGGTCCACCGGTGTTGTCTGGGAAGAAGAAAGATCCCTTAGTATGTGTATGTACTACCGACAATTCAATAGGTTCACCATAAACAATGAGTATCATCTTCCAATGATTAATGATTTGTTTGACTAATTGCAAGGGGCTAGTACTTTTCTATGATTGATCTTTTATCCGGGTATCATCAAGTGAAGGTGAGGGAGTGTGATATTCCAAAGACAGTCTTCCGGAATAGGTGTGGGCATTATGAGTTTGTTGTGATGTCCTTTGGGTTGACCAATGCACTTGTCATCTTTATGGATCTTATGAAAAGGGTCTTCAAACCCTACCTTGATTCATTTGTTTTGGTCTTCATTGATGATATTTTGATCTATTCACACTATGAAAAGGACCATATGGGTCAATTGAGGGTAGTGCTACAATGATTGAGGGAAGCGAAGTTGTATGCCAAGTATGAGAGTGTCAATTTTGGTTAATAGAGGTTGCCTTTCTATGTCATGTGGTGTCAGAGGATGGTATTAAGGTGGATCCTAAAAGCAGGGATGTGATTAGAAATTGGCCTAGACCATTGACCCCATCATACATTAGGAGCTTTTTTTGCTTATTGGGTTAATACCGGAGGTTTGTGAATGGGTTCTCATCTATTACTTCTCCTATGACCAAGTTGACTAAAAAGAAACCCAAATTATTGTGGACTGATGAGTGTGAAATGAGTCTCCAAACATTGAAAGATAAGCTTGTGCCTTCTCCTATATTTCCACTATCGAAAGAGCTAGAAGGGTTTATTGTGTATTGTGATGCTTCAAGGGTTGGTTTGGGTTGTGTGCTGATGAAAAATAGTAAGGTGATAGACTATGCTTCTATACAACTCAAAGTACATCAAAAGAATTTGTCACGACCTAAGCCTAGAGCATAGACGTTACACGGCGAATGGGGAACCCAAAGAGGCCCTAAACAAGCCTCTTAATATATTATTATATATCATTGGTTGTGGAAGTAGTTGAACAACCTAATAAGAGTAGAAATAGGGAAAGAGGACTAAAGGAATATTTTCATAACACAAGCATCAAAACAAGAGTAACATAGGATGATTGTAACCCAAAGGGGCACTTTGAAGTTTTCTCCCTCGATCTGTTCAGCATATGTCATGAGTCTAGAGATATCTATATCAAAAATAAGCATGGTTGTGCGATATGCCTACACAACCAAATCAGAGACACTAGAAATAAACTTGTGCATTTTTGCACTGGGGTAAGCCACAAGCATAGGAGCATACTAAAAGAGGTTTGTGAACTTGAGGGCATAGTTCCTAACACTCATACCACCTTGTTTGAGGTTGATAGATTCTATCATGTTGGCTTCTTTAAGTTCAAGTGGGAAAAAATGATCCAGAAATGTAAACTTGGACTCTACCTAATTAACAACATTACCACAGACCCTCTCCATCAACCATTTAGTGTACCACACTTGAGCCACATCTTTCAACTGGTATGCAACCAATTCAGACTTCTCCTCGTAAGTCACACCACATCTTAGTTAGCTCATCAATGAACTCTTGAGTATTCTTATTAGTCTTTGACCCATAGAACTTTTAAGGATTCATCCGAGTGAAATCTCTCACTCTAGAAGCCTGAGTGGGATCACGGCGAGGAAGATTAGCCTGCCTAGTCTGAGAAGTTAGCACATGTGCAAGCGTAACAAAGGCTGAACGGAATTCACCATTAGAGATTGGTTCTTCTATAGGCACTTGAGGAACTTGGTCCTCCTTAGCCAGGGTTGATCTTGGTAGCAAAGCTCTTCGTGAAGGCATCTTTTGTAATGTAACAAGGACACTATTATGATAAAGAAAGCATAATATATGGTCCAAAGCATGACATAAGACATGAAGAAGTGAGATAAGCCCTAGAACACCATCACAACCTCCCATTCATAGGCATAGTACCCTTCATACCCATTAATAGCACTTTACTCGACAGGCACATTGGTCTCCAAGGATCATTTATGAACCTAGTGCTCTGATACCAAGCTTGTCATTACCCAAATTGAGGGTCTAGGAGTGACATAGTGAATGGGAACTCGATAAATCCGAAGCAAGCCTCATAGCATTCATTCACACACCATCGGCTCAAAGCGCATATGAAAAAGTAAACACATTGTTCTAAGGGATGGGAAAGTCGAAGTCATATTATGGAGATATCATAGGGATAGGGATTAAAATGTATATCACATAACACATAGCATATAATCATTAAGGGGTGAGTAAATATGACTCACTTTATGGGGGAAATAAAGGACTTAGGATCTTCCATATTTCCACATCATAACATAATCAAAAATAATGATACTCATATTCAATTCGTCAAAACCATATCTATCAGAGGAACATATTCATAAGCTCTGAGTACAACACATAGCATATACCCGAGCAAGAGTCTACAAGATATCCAGCAATGCCTCTAGTCATAAGATTAGATAGGAACCGAGACATGTCCTACTCACCCTCAAAGTAAATAACATAAACAAAACATCATAGGTAGAGGAATGGTGGTTTGTCCTTGGAAGATAAGACTCACCACAAAATGTATCTTAAATCTAATCTAGCCATCAAATAGTGGGTAAAGGTAATCTCTGGTCCCTACATGGCTAGATAATGTAGGCAAAAAGTATGTGTTAGTATGTTTGAATATACTAAGTATGCGGGCATGCAATGCACATGAGCTCGTTAAACCTGCATTCAATGTTAGATTACAAGGGTACATATATAGAAAGAATCTTATAACAAAAGAATAGTATATCAATATGCCATGAGATGCATGATGCATGAATGCAAAATTACTTCATATATAATGGGGATGGGACTATAACTGAGATAAGATGAACTGAGCTATAACTTGGAACTCCATCATCTTCCCCACAATAGATAAAGAGGTGACCTACTTGCCCAACGTTGATAAATTAGCATTCATCATCATCACTCCCTAAAGAGGCACAAACATAATCTTATGTTAGGCACATAGTTTTAGAAAAAGGAGTTGGACCCTTGGGGATAGCCCACCCTACCTCTAATCCCATTGGTGCTACGTCATCATCACATGTGTGTGTGTGTATGTGTGTGTGTGTATGTGTGTGTGTGTATATATATATATATGTGTGTGCCTGAAAAAGAGGCATAGTCTTTCAAATCATTTACACGCATACTTAGGCTTAAAGGCCAAATCACATTTCATAATCATGTGTTCTTAGGCTTAAAAGCCAATACATACTTCAAAATCGTGCATACTAGGCTAAAAAAACAATTCATACTTCATGACATACTTTCATGAATAGGAATAGCTCCTTTAAGCACATAGATATTAGAAAGTAGTATGGACCTTAGGGGATAGCTCACTTGCATCCAATCTCATTCTATTCTCCTTAATACATAAACATTATATGTAAAACACCCATGGTTTGCTCAAAGAGCCATAACGATAAACATTTATGTGATCAGATTCGTGTCATATCCATACTTTACTTTAAGACATATTTATCGTCATAATTAGGACTTAGCTCACATCATAAGCTTTAGGAGAACCATAGTCATATATGCATATGTCATGAATGAAATGAGAATAGCATGTGCATTGGAGATTCAATCTTAACTCAACAATACAATATGAAATTTAAGTAAATCTATAAGTAAACTTAAAAATAAATCACGATACAGATAATCCATGCTCAAACAAAACTTTGAAGGGGACATGCACATTCATATCTTCATAGCTTCAATGTAGTTCATCATATTAGGACTTAAATCAGTTTAAAATCAACAATAAAACAGAGTCCATATATCAATTGAATTAAATAATCAACTATCTTAAAACCTCATATTTAATATAAGTTTAATTGTCATGACCCAAGTCTAGGGCATACACATGACACGGCATATGGGGAGCCTGAAGGGACCCCAACCAAGCCTCTTAACATATCATTACACATCCTTGATTGCAGAAGCAATAAAGCACAACAAGAGATAGTAAATAAACACAATGGGGCCAAGGGACAACTTCCATATTATAAACATCAAGAGTCAACAGAGAGAGCCAAACCTCATAGCAAAGCACAAAACATGTCCAAAACTTCTAAAACATAGATACTTAGCAAGGGCCAAGACAAGCTACCAGACTCACCCTTATAGTCAACATATACGTAAAATAAGATAGTCTTGAAACATAGTGTGAGATCATAAACATCATCCCAAAAATGGAGGACTTACCAAAGAGCTTGAGAGAAGTCTTACTAGCCATATGGAGGGGGATGATCAAGTGGGGCTCTGCTTCCTACATGGTGACATCATGTAGGAATAGAGTATGTGTTACTGCATTTGAATATGCTAAGTATGTAGGAAGAAATGCAACAAGTGATAAGCAACATAATGTAAATGCATAAGCATAGGCAAAGAGTAGCATAAAACAATATGGTATGCATGTGAGATGCTATGTAGTAAATCATGCTTATATAGAACATAGTACCTGTGCAAGAAAAGACCACTATCATATTGGTGGATTATCTCACTTTTCCACCCTTAGTGATTGAAGTACCAACCCCATCAATTGGTTGGTGGATCGTCACACCCTACACCCTTGGTGATTGAGGTACCAATCCCATTCAATTAGTTGGTGGATCGTCACACCCTACCACCCTTGGTGACTATGGTATGAACCCCCTTGACATGCTTGGTGGATCATCACACCCTACCACCCTTAGTGATCATTTTATAAACCCCCCAACATGTTTATCAAGGTAATCTCTCGACATGCTTATCAAGGTACAAACCTCTCGACATGGTTACTCGGCGCGTAACCCCTGAGTAGGGCATGGTCACATTCCAATACTATATAGGAGAAAACCATGTAATACCTTCATTTCATGATCGTGTAGTCATTCAACTCATAAGACATGCATTGGCTCATCAACTACTCAAGATATCCATAACCGGACATTTTATAAAACACTTGACGGATGTGTAATTCTAGTGTAAAACCATGCAATGTAGGGATGAAATCATGCAAGGAAATCCAATGTAAGACCATCAATAAATACTTGGTAATAACCTCAAGCAATATACATCAAAATCTTCCATCAAATCTCACCATCGATCTTAGATTCATAGCTCAAAACATAGTAAAGCAATCACAATTTCATAAACCCAAATATAGCGTGCAGTGAAATTCATAATAGATAAGACTCATAAGTAAATCGACATTAAACCATACGATTTTAGGCAAAAGAGAGGTTGGGTATCATTGGTGAAAGAAACCCACATAACTTAGCTTTATAGAACCCTTGAAGAAGATTGGATACAGAGACTTTAAGCTTGAATAAGAACCTTAAGATCCAGATGAGTTTTGAGACTTCATTTAGATGAGATACAGGCGTTACGTATCGCCGTCCCTGTACCCACGTCACGGAGTAGAGAGAGACTAAGTGAGATATAGGCGTTACGTATCGCCGTCCCTGTACCCACTTCAGAGGACACGTATGGTATAAGTGAAATGCAGGCGTTACGCACC
>JAOTQR010029972.1:0-16259 GCA_025774065.1 Solanum ossicruentum | reverse complement strand
CCTTCCTCTAGCTTTTCTCCTTGTACCAGATTACACTGATAGCTCAAGTAGGTGAAAAGAAATGATCAACCAGTATTCTTATATTCTCAAAAATTTGACATTCAATTTCTTATAATTTTATATCCAATTCATTGATCTCCACACTATTACGAAATTGATGTTAATTTTCATACTTTTAATTTGGTAAGGAAAGGAGAAATATGAAGTGCCAATCTTTATTCTGTTTCACTCTCCAAAGTGTAGGTCATTCAAAAGATTGAACAATGTGACTTTTGGGTGTTGTTATCTATTCTCCTCTACCGTACCATATTTTTTTAATTTTAAATACAATATTTGTATATATTGCTATCTTATATTGCTTATTCTATTTCAATTATCAAAAATTATTTTTTTGTTGTTGTTTCACTCCTATAGACTCTATTTTGTTGTTCTTATTAGCCATTATACTTTCTTCACTATTTTTCTCTTTTATTTGGGATTGATCCATTTGAGACAAGGGTTTGTAGAAAATAATCGCTCTACCACTACCTGGTCTATGTACACTCTACCTTCCATAGATCCAAATTTTGTGGGATCTCACTAGTTTGTTGTGGTTTGTTATATTGATCGTTACTTAAATTTTACTGTATCACATCATTAAATGCAGCATTCTAAAATATGAAAGTTTCACTTTCTATAATGAACAATTTGGTGTGGTTGTGTGTCATTACTATATTTTTATTTTATTATTACTCTATAATCACATTTTATCAAAGTCAATACTTTTTTTAATATCTACCACAAATGCTACTCTTCTTTATTATTAGGTTTAATCTTCGATTGTTGATGTGTGATATAATATATTGTGAAATATAATCTATTCAAATATTATATTATTAACAGAATACAATATAATATATTATGAAACTATATTTGTGTAGAAACCATCCAAACAAGTGAGTTGAAAATGTTTTGGAATGAAGAAAATTCTAGGAAACACTTTCTCTGATCATATATAATGTGAATTTGAATCAATCGAATTATAATACAATACAATGCATCTTGAATAAGTTTTTTATTTTTTCTGTCTCAGAGTTTTTCTCTTGATAAGTGTAGTGGGAAGAAATGTTTAATGATAGCACCAAGGGAGCTTATAATTTTGGGGAGTGATGCTGGATTCACTTGGAAATGGAGCAAACACCCTGTATCAAGCTTCATCCCTTTTGATTTTTTTTTTAATTTGATCTATAACTTCATTGCTTCTTATAAATAACTTCATTGTTTCTCTTACTTTCTCTCTTTTGCACCATTTGAGTTCAAAGATTTTCTAGTTATTTGCATGTTTATTATTAATATTGTCTCTTCATTTGTATTGATATAATTAGAGTTAATACATTTTACGAAGTCATCTTTTTATAAATTATGAAGATAATGCACTATTTAGCAAAAAGATTATCCCGGGGGGGAGGGGGGGAGGGGACCAGAAGAATCAGCATTAAAGGAATCGGAAAGCCTACAAGAAGGCAAAACAAGATTTTAACAACTGATGAAGTGACAATTGCTATAAATTTGAAAATAAAGGACACTATACCACAATTGTTGATATAAAAAGTTGAAGGTAACATAAAAACTTATACTCAAACTAGCATGATATAGAAAATTTGGAGTTTGGAGACCTCTTAAGTAGTTGAAGAAAAAATATCAACAAAAACAGCTTGTCCCTATCACTTTGACAAAGAAAAAGAGCTTCATTTGCAACAATAAGTGAGAAATTAGTCGATTATAAATATAATTGTATCATTGATTTGAGATTCTTTCATCACATGACCAGTGATGTGAAAAATTCAATCAACATAAGTGAGTATAAAGGCGGTCAAGTAGTGATATCAAAAAATAATTCCAGAATGTCAATAACTCATATTAGCAAGATAATGTTTGAGCCTCATCATAGCTTGAGATAAGTGTAACTCTTATGATCCATGAAGATATCAACATGCACAGTCTAAAGGTAATGATGCAAAATTTCTGAGTTACGCATCATTTCAGCGAACTCCAGGCCATGAGTAGAGTAGTCTTTCTCATGTTGCCTCAAATCATAAGTAATGACTACATCATTCCATATCAAAATACAACCAAGGCCAACTCTAAAAGCATCATAATAAACTACAAAGCCATTTTTACCCTCTTGAAAAGTTAAAATATGAGCAGAAGTCAATAAAGCCTCGGTTTCTTAAAAGCTCCTCACACAACTTTGGGACCACTGAAATTTTGCTGTATTTGGTCAGAGTGTAGTCATTAGGGCTGAAATAACTAAGATCCCATCAACAAACCTCCTATAGTACCCAACCAGATCTAAAAAGCTCCTAGTGGAGGTTAGAGTAGTAGGCCAAATCAAGTTCGTTCCTGCCATAATCTTTTGAGAGTCAACCCAAAGAGCCTCAATAGAAACTGCATTCCCAGGGAAAGTAAATGACCTCAACAAAAATTCATTCTTTGAGAACTTAGAAAATAAGTATCTATCCATGATGGCCTAAAAAATAATTCTATGGTGCCTAACATGTTTTTATCTATACATCTTGAACATACTAACAAATATGATGACGTCCTGCTTGAACATTTTTTTCATAAGATCCATAATAGTTGTAGGAGCATTGGTTAGTTTAAATGACATAACAAGAACTCATAGTGATCATATCAATCTTGGAAATCTATCTTCGGAAGTTACACTCTATGTCTTTAAACTGATGGTACTCAAATTTGAGATTTATTATAGAGAAAGAAGTTGCTCCTAAATTGGTCGAAAAAATCTTTCAATTCTAGGAAAGGAGTACTGATTATTAATTGTGACCTTATTTAACTGGCGGCAATCAATACACGACCTGATAGAACTATCATTCTTATGCACGAAAAGGGCTAGGGCATCTGCGGGGAACACTAATTCTAATGAATCCCTTATCTAGGAGGCCTTTCAACTATTCTTTCAACTCTTTTAACTAAAATGGAACCATTATATATGGAGTAATAGATTTAGGCTATGTAACAGAAAGAGTGCATATTCTAAATTCTATCCATATCAGGAGAACTCTGAGAAGGCTGTCACCAATGATTTCTAGAAACATACATACTATAGAGACTAGTTGAAGAGATGGGATTTTAAGGTTAGAACCTTAGCCCTAACTAGACAATAGAGATAACCCTTGGAGATAATCCTTTTCACTTTAAACAAATAGATGAAATGACTCTCAGGTATAGTAGAACTATCCTTGTACTTTAGGACTGGTTCATTAGGAAATTGAAATTTTACAATTCTTGTTCTACGATCAACTGGGGCATAGCAAGAGTGTAACCAGTCCATACCCAAAATAACATCAAAATTTACTATATCTTTTTCTACTAAATCAATTGTAAGGATTAATACAAGAAAAATTTTATAAATTCATTTAGCTAAGATTGATTTCGTAACAAGAGTAGAGATAGAAAGGATTATGAAAGTTAGTTTAGAATCGAAATAAAATTTATCGCCAACACAAGGTGTTATAAAGGATAAGGTAGCTCCATGATCTAATATAGCATAAACATCAACGGGGAGAACTTTTAACATACCTGGAATAACATTAGAAGAGTTCTTCCATCCTGGTGAGATGACAAGATATAGATGCAATTCTAACTACCCTTTACACTAGAAGTAGAACTTTTCTGAGTTATCCTGCCTGCTGAAGTTTCTAACTAACTGAATTGAGTTCTATGACATCCTTTTTCCAATTTGACCAATGGGGAATCCCTATACAACTTATCTGACCACATTGGTAACACTCATCCCTGCCATAAAGTCACTTACCAGGTTGGTTCTTATCACAATTGCGGCAAGCAGGATAAGGTCTGTCCCCCTTAGAAAAACTATCCTAAGATTGAGTACCTACTTCCCTATACTTTTGACCATTTCTAGTTTGGGGTGTTGTGAACTAGCTAAGGATAGAGTTGGTCAAGGTGACATCTTCTAACAAGATGATCGATTCTTATATTGATCTTCTGCTGGCTGGACTTATGACTGGACATTCAGGCTCTTTTGTTGTGAAACTCTTTTTGATACTTTTACTCATCCTCCGTAACCTACTACAAAGATATATGTAGTTAGCAAATGTCCAAATCCTCATTCAATATTGCCGAGGCTACCTTTTCTGTTCGAAACACAAGAAAGTCTAGAAACAAACAAACTTATTTTGTTCCTCATATTAGTCATTATCTCAGGAGAATAATGAGATAAATAAATGAATTTAAGGTTGTATTCCTAAATGCTCATAGAATGCTGCATCAACTTAAAGAATTTTGTAGTCTTCTCCTCCCTTAGTTTCCAAGGAAAGAAACATCCCATGAAGGAATCTCAAACATATCACAAACTCAAGGTGGTAAATTAACACACACAATCTTTTAGGTATTAACTCAAATACCATTTCTTGATATAATATGTCATAAGAAAGCCACTAATGCCATCCAGAATTCATATTTTGAGAATTTCGCATTAAACTAAGAGTCTGAAGAACACTCCTTAGATGATTGACATTTTTCTCTTTATATGTAGAGTAGACCAAGATAGTGTCTATAGACATAATTACAAACATATCTAGATACAGTTTAAACCCTTAGTTCATGAGATCTATAAAGGCTGTAGTGGGTTCGATAATCTAAAAGAAATTACCATGAACTCAAAATGTCCATAATGAGTCAAAAAAACTATCTTTGAAATATCGTATCTCACCTTTAACTGATGGTATCCAGACCTCATGACTACCTTTGAGAAACAAGTGGCTTACTGAAGTTGGTCAAACAAATCATCTGTCCTTGGGATAGGATATTTCTTCTTTATGATGACTTTATTCATCTTATTATGATAAATGCACATTCTAAGGGACACAAATCTCTTTCACGTGAAAAGGACTAGAGCACATCAAGTCGAGATACTCAGCCTAATGAATCATTTATGTAACAAATCCTTTAGCTGCTCTTTCAACTCCTTAAGCTTAGCAAAGGCCATTCTATATGGAGGGAGGGAAATAGGTTATGTATTAAGGACATTGATTTCAAAGTTGATCTATCTATTGCGAGGGACTCTGAGTAGATCATTAGGAAATACATCAGGAATCTCATTGATAGTGAGGACTGACCCATGAGATGGAGACTCTACACATCATCTTTAACTTGCATAAGGGTTAAATACATCCTTTAGGGATTAACTATTTGGCTAGGAGATAAATTTACTTTTAGGCACCACAAGACTACTCTTCCACTCTATAGCAGACTAATATAAAAATTCAAACATGACGGTTCAAGTCCTATAATCGACAGAGGAATAACATGCGTAAAGCCAATCCAAGCCACAAATCACATCAAAATCGATCTTCTCTAACTCAACTAGGTTTGCAAATATATCCCTATTTTAAATGGACATAGTGCAATATCTATAGATCCATATAGTTAGGATGGACTCACAAATAAGATTACAAACACTAAAGGGCTTAAGAAGACACTAAGGAAGGATCTTAAATTTACTAGCCATGTAAAGGTTCACAAATGATAAGGTGGTATTCTAATCAAGTAGCCATACACATCATGAGAAAAGATGCAAAGCATACTAGTGATAACATCTAGTGAACTCTCCTGATCCGTGCGAAACGCCATAGGATACAAGCAGTTTTTGACCTCGCCTATACTTGAAGTAGCACGTCTATGATTACCTTAAATTAGCAGTACTAGCAAAGAAGATAAGACCTTGCTACCCCCTTATTCTACCTCTTTATTGAACACACTCTCCATATGTGGTCCATCTATCCACAGTTTTAGCACCCATTGGATCCCCCTTTGTATTCACCCAAATGAAAATTACCTTATTTCCTACATGGTGGCATCTCCTTTGTACCTTATTCTATACTTCCTTGAGGTTGGCACCCTAAGACCGAGGATCTTGATAACTCTGTGACTTTTAATCATACATATTATGTGGAGCTAGTGCACTTGCTGAGGATGGTGCATTACCGATAGGCCTCTTATTGAAGAAGTGCCTATCCCCTTTATTCTTCTTCTGCTGGCTAGGCTCAATCCTTACTGATTAGGCCTTCTTACTCATATGCTCCTCCTTATATTTCCTCTTATCCTCCTCAACTTGTTGTGAATATACCATATGTCTAGAGATTTCCATATATAAAATCAACAATGATAACTTACACCCCTCTTTCACATACTTGCCGAAGATAGAGAAAAACTTCCTCATCTTAGTTGTCATGTCTGGGACCATTTTTGGAGCATACCTAGAGAGCTAAATGAACTTAAGGCCATGTTATTTGACATTCATGCCCTTTTGTTTCAAGTTCACCAGTTTCTCAGCCTTTGCTTCCTTCAACTCTTTGGAAAAGAACTGATCAAGGAAAATATTCTTGAATTCATTCCATACTGCAAGCTCAACATTCTCACCTCATCTCTTCTCCAATTTGTTGAACCATACATTTGCTATATCCTTCAACTAGTAAGAAGAAAGCTTGACTCCCTCAATTTCATTTGCATGCATGGGTCTCAACACAGTTCACATTTTATTTATGAAATTGTGGGGGTACCCTTCAAACTTGGACCTAATAAAGACTAGTGTGTTCATCCTTAGAAAATCTCTAAGACTTGCTTCAACAATAGGCTCTTGAAAGCTAGGAGCTAGTGAGCTTTGATTACTACTTTGGCAGCCACAAACTTGGTGAGCATGGAAATGGCTCCTTCCAAATTAGCATCTGAAATAGGGGTAGGTTGAACAATAGGCATTTGTGTAGGCTCAATAGTTGTAGCAGATCGACAGCAGTCACCCATTATTATCTGAGGAGGTGTCTCTAGTGGTATATTGTCAGTGTTAGATACTGAAGCATCTCTTCGGGTGGCAGTACTCTTATGAAGGATGTCTGCAAATGTGTAACACAAAAGATAGGTACATTAATAGAGTTTAACTCTATCGCACGAACTTACAGCACAAGAAATCATTCAATTCTTAATATTATGTAGCCTCCTGATTATAAGTATGGTACACAACACACCTATAAGCAAGACTCTACTAGACATTGCTTCATCGACACCCTAGGACTCTTGAACGCTTTACTCTAATACAAAATTTGTCATACCTCAAGAGGGTACCCTAGGCATGGTCGACACTTAGAAACCATTGTTGGTCCCTCAAAAGTTCAATAGACTCAGTTAAATAAGCAAAGGACTTTCTATTGGAAGATCACTCAATGATTTAATAGAACAAGGGTAGAAACCAACAATCCAACTCAATTCAATATTGTAAGAATAGTTTGAAAGAATGGCTCTATGAAATAAAATATCAACTATAACCAAGTACTGTCTATGAAGTCTCTATCTCTAACATCTAGATGTGGCCTATGACAGGTTCATACCAACCTCATGAAAACAAGTAATCTAGAAATAATAAGTGGCATAATTAGAATGCTTCCTGAAGCAAGGAGGTCTACCACAAACTGTGAAATAGAATGGATCTCAACAAAGCATCTGTTGATGATATCTAGCACTTATATATTCATCATGCAATGATGCTCCACCAAAATGATGTCAATACATGAAATATATGGTATGTAAAATAGAAGGATAAATAACAAACTCAAAAAAATACCCAACTCTGATATCTTAACTCAGAATGACAATCAAAAATTAATAAAGAAAGACAAGATCAAGTAATTATAATTTGGGAAGGATTCAATCATATACAAGTCAATTCAATCATATTAGTACTATTATATCCTATTGGGAGTTTCTCCAACCGATAACTATCACCTATAAGCCGATGATGATACAATGAAGTGATGTCATTGCCACACCCGTCCATTAATATTGAACGCTAAAATATAGAGAATTGCAATAAGACTAGCAAATTAGAACTCAGATTAAAGAATAAGCATGTCTGGAGAATCATCAAACCCCATATTTACAACCCAAATGATGTGTAATGACATCAACTGACAAAACCCGAGTAGGACCATATCATAACTTTCACTAGACTAAGATGTAGTGCTATACGTGGGTGTAAAGCCCTAATGTCTATGTTTGTACACCACTTGAGCCCCCATAAGCCCAGAGGATATGGTCATGCACAATCAGGATATGTATAAGTGTGTGGATCCAAGAATAATCAATTGGGTCACTGACCCAAAAGCAATAAATAAGGTCCCAGACCCAAGAATAATAAACAGGGTCTTGAACCCAAGAATAATCAATTAGGTCCCAGACCCAAATCAACAAGGTCCTAGACCTAAGAGTTATCAACAAGGTCCCAGACCTAAGAATAATCAACAGGGTCGTAGACCAAGGAGTAATCAACAGGGTCTTAGACCCAAGAATAATCAATAGATGCTCGAACCTAGGAAACAACATCCAGGACATAGACTCACAGACATGGTCACCAGTACTTGGACCATGGGAAACGTCACCTAGGACTCGAACTCAAAAACATGGCTGGGAGACTCGAATGACATGATGCATCATCCAGGACTCGAAGCATAAGAAGTCATTTACTCAACTAGTTTATTCGAAGATCCAGCAATATCGTGTCTTATGGCAATAATCACAAAACCCCAAAAAAAGCATAACTATCACACTTGTCAAACCACATCACATATCCCAACATCAAGTAAGTATAACAAGTGTACAATAGTTAACAAATTATAGACAGAAGCATATACAATTCAAAGATGAGTATGTCCCAATAAAACCATCCACCAGTATTTAGAGCAAACATAGATAGTGACAGTTGTATCATAGGTACCGCGAACAACCAGGCCTATCTAAATCATATATAACACCAAACAAAGCTCATAATACAACATACAGTCTATTCTACCCTCTCAACTATCATTTCTTAGTATCCTTAGGCTACACCAGCATATAGACAAAAGTCAAGCTCAGTATACATACATATCACACGGCATCAACTTATATCTAACCTTTACCAGGCCCTCTCATAGTGTAACAGTGCCAGGACTCGGAATTATCCAAACTATAGCTAAACAGTCATCAATACTGGGATTATAGTCCCAAATTATCACATACTATGCATGCAGAGCATAGCCATCCATATATAACACATACTTAGCAACTCAGCCTATAAATAGCGCATTTTTACACATTTTATCTCAAACATGCATACATTCCAGCTTAGTCTAAGGTTTAAGGAAACCTAGCGTACCTAAAAGGTGGTTTCTTGCCCTCCTACTTAGTCTATTCGAGCTTTTCCCTTTCTGATCACCTCTAGACACTGCTTATCTTTCAAAATATATGTCACAAGGTCAACAATTTGACTTCAAAATCTTAACAAACATGTGAAGTTAGATCAATTGAATCTAAAATGGGGAAAAATATGCCTACACTTGAGATCCCAATCAAATCCTTGTAAAATGATCCCCACATCACCCCAAGTTTGTTGCTGAAAATTGAGCCCAAAACAGAATGAGAAGATCGAGAAATGGCTAAAAAATATGGTTACATTTCTTATAAAAACACATCTGTATATAAAACTTCTCAGTCAAATTCCATAAAAATACAGTCAGGTTATTAGGATACAACCATACCACAACGTTTCTCTCGAAAAATGGAACAACTTAGACCTAAATTTTACTTCATTTTGATAAGAATTGACCAAAATATCACAATGTAAAGTTCTCATATATTTTCTATACATAATCAGCGAGAAAGGAGATTTTTACCTCGAAATATATGCCGAAGCTAGAATTCAACGCCTCCACGTCATTCCCTGCAAAAGTCCATACAATATAGCCATTTCAATTTTCTCAAAATATTGTTACGGATAAAAATTTATGCCAGGATGAAGTTTCTCTCCATTGTTCTCGTGACCAGCCTTATATAGGTTGGCCAACGACCACAAAAGGGTCTCCGCGAATGTGGCATGCCAAGCATAAACGCGTTGCTATAATGTGCCCGGCCTCTGTGAACACGGCTAAGACACCACGAATGCGTTCCCACGACACGCTGGCCTTGTGGGAACGTGCCATGACCTCCGGAAACATGGTGGGTTGGCCTTCTGCTGTTTGCACTAGCTATCCTCAAAACTTGTTCGGGGCTTTTGGCCACCCTGATGTCTATTTTCCACAAATAAATAGTGTAACCATATGAATTTTGATGTTTCAGAATCAATGGTTTGGTCGAAATTCTTGATAGAGCATCTTATAGAAAAATGAGGGTCCCACTTCTTTTTGGCTTTTTTTAGCTAAAAGAACTGAAGGAGTTAAAATGTACCTAGAAGTCCCTGCCATCCTACGAAAGCTCGTTTTAGGCTATATTCGATATTCTAGAGCTCACCACACCATCAAATTTCCATTCCGCTGATGTTTAGATGGGTTTGACCGAAAACCACTTTTAAATATGCTGTTGAACTGATTTTACAATTCCTGATTTAAACTCACGCTGAAACTCTCAACCCTCGATCAACATGCTCCTAGACTAAGTCAGTCTTTTCAGAATTGATGGACCATGGGCTTATTAGAAAATTTATTTTTAATAATTATAACTTCCCGCTAACTCAAAAATCCATATAAATCACAACCAACTCAACCCATAACCATCCCAACAGTCCCAATAAGTCATAAATGGCCTGAGGTTTCCATACACATGCTTAAATCACTCGACTAACCGCAGAAACATAGAAATGACCTAGATGGTCATTACAACATCCCCCACTAATAAGACTTTTGTTCATTAAAGTAAAAATAAAGGCATACCTTATTGCTCAAATAGGTCAGGGTACTGCTCCTGCATCTCTGCTGTCATGACTCGACCTTGGGTGTAGGAGTGACATGGCGAATTGGAACCCGAAAGTCCCCAAACAAGCCTCAAGTATTTATATTCACATCATCAATTCGGAAGTGTATAAGCAAATAGTAAACACATAGTTCTACGGGATGGAAAAGTAGGACTCATGCTATAGGGATGTCATAGGGAAGGGAGCAACATGGATTCGCATAACACGTAGCACATAAATATTAAGGGGCGGGTAAGTATGACTCACACTATGAGGGACAATTCGGGACTTAAGATCTTCCACATTTCCATATCAAAACATACATACTTATCATAATTTTCATAGTCAATCCATAATAGCCATATCTGATAGATAACAATAATGATAGACTCCCAATAATATATAGATCCGAATAGGGTTTGCAAGATGTCCAACAATGCCTCTAGTCATAATATAGGGCGGGGGCCAAGATATGTCTCGGGCTCACCCTCAAAGTAAATAATATGAACAAGACTTTATAGGTAGAGTAATGCTAGCTTGTCCTTGGAAGATAGGACTCACCATAACAAATGTCTCAAATCCGATCTAGTCATGTAACATTGGATGAAGGTAGTCCTCGGTCCCTACATGCTTAGATCATATAGGCAAAAGTATGCGTTAGTATGTCTGAATGTACTAAGTATGCGGGCATACAATGCATATGACTTATCAAACCTGTATTCAATGTTAGATGACAAAAGCACATAATATAAAAAGAGATATATAGCAAGAGATAAAGTATACAGTATGCCATGAAACCAATGATACATGAAATGCATAAATGCTCATACATAGTGGGATGAGAATTTAACCGACATATAAGACTAAGTGAGCCATTACTTGAAATCCCAATGTTATCCCCACACGGGATAAGAGGTGATCTACTTGCCAAAGATAAAACATACTTCTCCTTACGGGGCTCCCATTTCAAAGAAATAACCTTCCTTACAGGCCTCCTATTTCGGATAAGATTTTCACAATATTTCTAGCAGGTCCTGCCTCAACAACTCGATGAGCCTCAGATCTTTCTAGTGGGTCATGCCTCAACCAATGGGATGAGCCTCAGATCTCAATACCTATGCTGGCACATAGTTCAAGAGAAAGAACCCCCTTGAGACAGCCCTAATGTCTCCAATCTCATCGGTGCTAAGTCAACATCCCACAAGAATACTTATACATATACATGCTTTCAAAAGAGGCATGGAGTTGTCCATGAATAAATGCAAGGGAGAGGGACTAGGGTTTGACAACATTCATACCTCTTACTGAACTATATGATCCTGGAAGAGGTTATCTTATAGGTGATCAAATCATACTTGAAGCTCTTGTTTCCATGCCTAAAAATCATTGACTACAAAAGGTATCAACTTTTAAGTTGTAAGGATCAGTTTTGAGAAAATCATTTCTCCATGAAACAATTACTAATTTCTTAAATTTATGGTCATTGCATAATAGCTATGTTAAGATGTTACTATGTAATTAATAAATATCACATCACTTTCTATTTTAGTTTTCCATCTGGTATCTTGGTACTAGCATCAAGGCTCCAATTAATTTGCATCATGTTGTGTAAAAGTCATTAAAAAGGGGACGTACTCCCTATGGATGGTCCCTTTAATCTACCACAACATTTGCTTGTAACATCACATGACACATTCATCCATTTTACTTGAATGCAAGTCACTGATAGATCGGCTACATATACCACTACTCAGGAATAGTTATGTGGAGCAGAATGGGGTAGCGGACTTGCTTGTGAAGGAAGAATTGGAAAACTACTTTTTGAATCATGCCTTTTGTTTACATGCCAATTCTCCCAGTATCTGCAATATAATCTTTAGTTGTAGACAAATTAAGAATTGCTTTTGTTAGGCAGCAGTCTTATATACTTTTAATGACTTTGCTTCATATTATATATGATGAATACTAATATCGACTGACCCCAAAATTAGTTGAATACAAACTGTTGAAAGTACTTCGACAATAAGTATCAGAACAATAAGTTTATAAATAGTCCTCGTAAACCCAACATACCGTGTCGAGTAGAGTCTAATTCATGGTTTTGAAGCGCGCCACAACTATGAATAGTAGTCTACGAGGTGTTTAGGAAATGATTCACTTCTTCGTGATCTATGTCATGTTTTAGAACGTATCCTAAGACTTTCTATTTCTAACGATTGCTCTTTGCACTTCTAGACAATGCCTCAAGGACCTCAAGATGAAGGAGTGACTCATATGGAGTTTTGGGCTGCTTTCGCTATGATGGCACAAAGTGTAGCCAATCAAGTCAATCAAGGTGCTAATATATCGAATGCTCCCACCTCGGCTTCTACAGTAAGGGAATTAGCTAGGATGAATCCTCCTGAGTTTCATGGTTCAAAGGTGGAGTGAGATGCTCAAGAGTTTGTGGATGAGGTGCACAAGGTGTAAGCCATAATGGGGGCAACTTCGGAAGAAAAGGTCAAAAAATGATGTTTTGAAGTGCCCCTCCAGCAAAATCGGAGGTCTAGAGGTCCTATCACCAAACCATTGGGTGATACGCTGAATTGGACCTTTGGACCACATTTTTTGATAGTTTTTGAAATTTTCTGGAGTGATTCGGTGATGTGCCAAATGCATTAGGCGGTAAAATGGACTATTGCCTTTTTTGACAACCTAGACAAGCTTTAGTAAAATGGTTATAACTTCTTACTCCAAATGCCTCATCCACAAACTCTTGACCTTTTGACCTTTTTCTTCCGAAGTCACCCACATAATGGCTAACACCTTGTGCACCTAATCCACAAACTCTTGAGCATCCTCCTCCACCTTTGAACCATGAATCTCGGGAGAGTTCATCCTAGCAAAGTCCCTCTCTAGAAGCCTAGGTGGGAGCATTCGGAATATTAGCACCTTGATTGGCTATAATTTGTGCCATCATAGTGAAAGCGGTCCTAAACTCCGTATAAGTCACTCCTGCATCTTGATGTCCCTGAGGCATTCTTCTTGGAGGTATTGTCTAGAAGTGCAAAGAGCAATTGTTAGAAATAGAGAGTCATAGGATATGTTCTAAAGCATGACATAGATCATGAAGAAGTGAATCATTTCCTAAACGGCTTGTAGCCTCCTATTCATAGTTGTGGCATGTTTCACAACCATGAACAAGACTCTACTCGACATTAAGAAAGGTTGTTTGGTGAACTTGTTTTGGTGGACAGACATTTGCAAGAATTGGATGTTCATTTCTCAAAACCTATTGCAGTATATTGTGATAGTTAATCTTCTCTACACATTGCATGGAATTTAATTTTTCATATAGAACCAAACATATTGAGGTTTACTGCCATTTTGTTCGAGACAATTTGTTCGAGACAATCTTCAAGATGGCCTTATTTCCCTTCATCATGTTGTTACCACCAATCAACTAACTCGACTACTCACCAAAGATCTCACTGGTGTAAAAAGTAACTTGTATCATGTCCAACTTTGCTCTGAAGGCCTCATATGGCACTTGAGGGGGGGGGGGGGGAGTTATTGAGAATGTATTTGTACTTATAGTTAGTAAGATTTGCATGTTGATTAGCTTAAATATTAGCTTAGTTAGTCGTAGTAGTCAGCTCAGTTAGATACTAGTTTGTTAGAAGCCAACTACACTCAACTATCATAGTGATATAAATAGTGGATAGTGGAGCTAATCATACAATTCTAAAGTTAAGAGCTTCTCACTTTTGGCATACTATGGTATAATAATATATGATATGATTAATGATGACCAGTTAGCACACAACAAAGTAAATATTCATCTGCAGTTTAGAAAAGGTGGTTCACATCCTTGATAGCAAACGTCATTATTAGGAATGTCATAACTATGCCACCAATAATGGTGTTTATATGGCGCAACGCTGATGATGCACAGGTTCTTGTAAATCTTTTGATTGTAAAAATCAAAATCTGCTATAACAAGTTAATTAAATAAGACTATGTATGCCGCGATCTTTTAATTATTATTTTTTAAATTCGCATCTGGTACGCCTATTAAAAGAGCTAACGCCCTTCATATCATTAAAAAATTATAAATTTCCTTACAATTGTTTCTAGGTTCTCTGGATCAGCATATCTTAGATTTGCACAGATATTGGATATTCGTGGAAGAATTGGAACAGAAATGTTGTCACCAAAGACAGAGTATACTGGTTATTTGGTGTTTAACTTTTGGACTTGAATCTGCTATATCAGGTATTAGGATTCATAATTTTGAGAATGAGTTTGGTAATGAAGTTCAGAAAAACATTGTGTGCTTTAAGTTCGCAAGCAAGTAGAAATTTCCCTAAATTAAGAGGAGATGGATGGATGGAAGTAGAACTCGGATATTTTAATAGCGAGAAAGGAAGTGATGGTCCTGTTGAAGCAAGAGTGGCTGATGCACCACATATTTCCAAACGCAGACTCGTTGTTAAAGGCATTCAGTTTTGTCCCAACTGAGTCAAATACAAGACGTAAGAGGAGGATATGGGATTTTGAGTTTTACAAGCTCTAAACTAGAACTCTTTTTGCGTACATTGTTTGTGGTACATTTTATGCATGTTCACTGAATATTACAGAGTTTGAGTCCAAGCTATTGGGTTATGTGATCCTTTAACTCTATTATGGCATTGTTATGTGATCAAGTTGGTTCAAATATTATGGTCATTGAAATAAAACTCTAGACTTCATTAGTGATTATGTTTCTCTTAGTTCCAAATTTAGCATTATATTAACTTGTTTAGTTTTTATGTAATTAATTGAGTTTGTTGATCGCATAACTCTATTACGGCTTCGCCCCTACCAACTACCCCCCAACTATACCACATGAAAATTATTTATATCATGCTTGTGGGGCCCGACAGTTTTGAGTTGAGCGTCTTCTGGATACTACCTCTTTATCTCTATGAGGTAGTGGTAAGGTCTGCGTACATTTTACCCTCCCTAGACCCTACTTGTAAAATTTTACTGGGTATGTTGTTGTTGTTGTGTATAGTTGAAGTCCACTCAAGTTGGCTTCTATGAAATATACTTGAAGACAACGGCATACATGCCTTAAGCTTTTGAGAAAATCCTTTTGTTTTTATGATTGTTAAACAACATTTCCTAGAAATCTTAAGGATATTATATTTTATTATCATAAATTATATAAATCTCAACTTTGTTTTACTATAGAAAATCTTGATCTTTTCATTGATGATTTTGATATTTTTTGGTGTGTCAAAGAATGCAAATGTACCAGAATAAGGATGTGGTTGTTAAACCCCGAAAAATTCCTTAGGATAATTATTAATTGGGATTGAATTATAGCTTAAATTTAATCAATTTGAGGGGCGGGGAATGTGGAATCAAGTAAGTGGCGGATAAAAATTTTATTTGAAGTCGAAAGTCCTCAATTGGAATTAAAATATAAAAGTTTGGGACTCAATTGGTCAATGGGCTA
>JAOTQR010029961.1:0-16259 GCA_025774065.1 Solanum ossicruentum | reverse complement strand
TATTTTAATCCAATTAAGGACTTCCGACTTCAACTTAATTGTTATCCTTAATTTAACGAGAGTACGGGGTCTAACAAACAACAATGCCGATTCAAAATCCCAGCCTCCCAAAATTGCTAAGATGAAGAAAGAAGAAGATGGTGATGATTTTGAAGAACACATTTCGAAAAAGAGCCCTAAGAATGTTATGCCCAAAAAGGAAGAACCCTCAACCATGTTGAAGAAAAGCTCAATTAAAACTAATAAAAAAAAACTATAAAAAAATAAAAGAAGAGGAACAAGACATAGAAAAGTTCTACTCTTCAGTGATGATCTGCAAATCTTCCGTTTACAAAAGAGTTTTTCTCTCCAAGTTGTAAGTGTAAGTTCCCATATTTCTGTGATTGTGATTAAAGCTTGGCTCCGCATTCGTAGTGAAGTCTCAACAAGTATTTCTTCTATTCAAGAACAAAGTGAACTCTTGAGTTGATGATTTTGAGAAAAAGAATCAGAGGAAAACATCCTTTTTTAGATTTTATAAAGATTGTAACCTTCGTTAAAATCTTGAAATATAAATATTGTTGTTTGACTCTACTTTTCTTTACTTGAATGTTATTTTTCAAGAACGAATCTTAGCCGCTTACAAATTTTCTGTATTTCAATAATTTTTGTGAATGTTACAATCTTTATAAAATTCTAATGACAAAGATGTAATGCTCTGATTCTTCTCTTCACGATCTTCAACTTAAGAGCTTTGGTTTGTTCTTGAATCGAAGAGACATGCGGCTCAACACTTGGAGACGAAGACTTCTTTATATGCGGAAGACTTGCAGATCACCACTGAAGACCAAGGATTCTCTATATATTTCTTTTCTTCTTGTTCCACTTCTTTCTCCTTCTTTTTGGTGTTATGAAGACTCCTTCATATAGTTGTAAGTTAGGGCTTGAGGGTATTTTGGTCTTCAATTAATTTAAGAAGACCTTGGGCTTGAAGAACATAAGTTGGGCTAGTCTTGTCAACTTAACAGACTGACCCAAATATAAATTGAATTTTATTTAAGTCTTATAATTTTAATTTAAATATTAATCCAACTTATTAACTAATAATTTGACTTAGTCAATGTACTATGAATTTAAGATTTAATCCATATTTAATATGGATTGATCAATAAAATTTCACTATCTACAAATGTCCCCTACTTCAAGGCTTGTCAAGGTGCTTGACTTGTCCAACCTTTAAAGACAAGGCTTGAAGTATTTATGAATCAACTTTTTTTGTAGGAAGTTTTTCAAAATTTTCCATGTGTGATTCAAATGGGGAGTTTCCATAATTTGACTCCAATGAAAGTTTTCATAACTTGATTTCTATGTAATTTTCCATAACTTGAATCCTATGGAATTTTTCATAATTTGGTTTCCTAGAAAAATTTACCATAATTTTATTTCAATTATGGGTTTTCCATAATTTGAATCCTATTGAATTTCCATAATTTGGTTCCTAGAAAAATTTATCTTAATTTGATTTCAATTATGGGTTTTCATAATTTGTAGGAGAACAATTTATGTACTTTTGATATCTATAAACATCCGTACTCCCATGCAGGCTAATAGTCAATTTGCGGCATCGTCAAGCTCAATCAGATCCATCTCTATTAGGTAATATTTATTTTCTAATTTTCATCACTTTTTTTTTCAGCTCAGTACACCTGCGGTAGAAAATTCATATCTTATTATAGAAATATCAGAATTATGATCAATTTCATTTTTCAGAAACTAAACTCATAAACCTACAACAGACCCAAAGATCAATGTCAAAGTCCTTCTCAATGATTGGGAATTAATTTTTTGCTTTTGCTTCTCCAGAACTGATTTTTTTACATCTTTACGGAGTCTCATCAAATCATCCATGTCTTGGTGTAGGAGCGTCCGAATAAAGAGCGATTTAATTCTATAGAAAGTAGATTTTTAGGTCTACAACATATCAAAAAATCAAATCCAGAGTCATTATTAATTGACGATTTTAAACAGTCATTATTTGTTTGTTTTTTTACAGATTTTGGAGTCTCATCAAAACGTTTATATCTTGGTGTATGAGTTTCTGAATGGCTAATGACTTGATTCTATAGAAAATAGACTTCAATGTTGTAACAAAATCTCCAAATATTAAAGCCTAATTCCTTATCAATGGATCACAATTAGTTCTTTTGTAAAGTTAGCTACACAATCCACTTTGGTGTGTCTTTGGACACATTCATGGGTTCACTTCTCTGTGTTTTTACCGAATAGCCACATATTGATTTTCGTATCGATTGATACTTCTGCATCATCAATATGAAGAGGAAAAACACAAAACTTTTGAGCCAGTAGGATCATATTCATCATGACATGCGCGAGAGCATATGCCAAACTTTTCACCATGTCAATTTGAAGCTTTGTGTTATTGGCACCGTAAGACACATCACCTTTTCATTATTCTTTTGTATATATTCACAATAGACTGCAAACATTCTCAAAATAAAAGCAAAAACATGTGCGAGGTAATCCAAAATTAGTGAGCAACCACTTGGTGTATTTTGCTTTGTTGTCGCAGTTTTGACAACGAGCCACACTTAATGCATTTTTAAACAATTTTGGCTTTGGTGGTGAAAAACACGCTTAGTGCTGCCTCTTTGGCAGAGAACCATACTGTGTGCTTCTTCTTCTGTAGTTGTACTTTCATGAACCACACTTTGTGTCTCTTTTTCTTGGATTTCAACTTTGGAAAGAGATTTTGGTGTAGTATTTTCTAGTTTTGGAGAGCAACTACTTGACACTTCAACTTCACAAATTATATTTCAAAATATGCCCCCATATTGAAGATAGAGGCTCCATTATAATTGTGACAATCTATTAGAACATTTGAAGTGATGATATTTGATGAAAAGATGATGCAAATTTGATCGAGACATTTAAAATGAGTTGGCAAGTCACTTTTTGGCGTCCAATCTCTTTTTTCCTTCGACTTAGGTTTTTTGTACAGGATCATATATCAATTTTTTTTATCACTGCTGATGTATAAATAGCTTAAAATTTTGAAGCAATAAATATATTTACTTTATTCTTCAATGCAAAGCATGTGAGTTTCTTTTATTTGCCTAGACCATTCATCTTTTATCATACAAATTTAAACTCATGTGGACCAAGAGTAATAACTTAAAGGTTTAGCTCGTTTTATAGAGCTTGTGTCACTTGAAGACAACTAAAATTTGATGGAATTTGATGAGCTTCACTCTGGAAAACTTAAATCAAATTTGAATAGCTTCAAAATTAGAGACATCTCAAATCTGATGAGCTTCATGACATTCATTTTAGGCTCGTGCATTGAGGAGCATTTGACTTAAAGTCTTTTCTTGAATTTAATGAGCATTGGAACATAAAGATTTTGACTGAATTAGAATAACTTCATGATATGGAAACTTTGTTCGAATTTCTCAAACTCTGCTCGAATTTTAAGAGCATCACAACTCTAAGACTCAGCTCGAATTTGATGTGTTTTATGACATGCATTTCATGCTCATGCGTCGAGGAGCATTTCACTTGAAGAATTTGCTCTAATTTTACGAGCTTTGAAACTAATAAGATTTTGGTTGAATTTAAAGAACTTTATGATGTGGAGACTTAGTTCGAATTTCTCAAACTTTGCTCTAATTTTACGAGCATCACAACTTGAAGACATAGCTCAAATTTGATGAGCTTTATGACATGCATTTTATGCTTATGAGTCGAGGAACATTTCTACCTACATAGACTCTTCAATTTCAATTTTGGATGAAAGGTTGTCCTCACCTCAATATCATGTACATTTTCTTCATAAGGCTCAAAGTAGATTAACACTTGATCTCCATTTGTGGCGATACTAAATTCCATTTCATGAGCACGAGTTGCTAGTTCCTCAAATGTTTTAGGTTTTATGCCTTGCATTGTGTAGCAAAGATCCCAATGCAGACCTTGGATGCATATTTCAATCCTAGAATTTTCACTAAGGTGATCTTTGTAGTTAAGGCTTAGGCTCCTCCAACAATTAATATGAAGTCAATGACTTGCTCATTATTCCTTTGGCGGGCATTGGTAAACTCTTTCATACTTACAACACGTCTTATGCTATAAAAATACTTAAGAAATTTTTGTTCCATATAATCCCAACTATCAATGGAACGAGGTTCAAGATCTATGTACCAGTCAAAACCAATTCCTATAAGTGATTGAACAAACTACTTAACAAGATAATCATCATATGTTCCAACACTATTGCAAGTTTCGCCATAGTGTGCTACATGTTATTTTTGATTTCCCTTTCCATCAAATTGTTGTAGCTTAGGAGATTGATAGCAAACATGTATATCTAGGTCATCAATTCTTTGAGAATATGGCTTTACATATGTGAGCGGAGATTTAGCTATGGACTCTTATTTAACTTTGGTAGTCTCCATAATGAAGTCTTTCAATTGAGCAATGGGAATTAGGCCTTCAGCAGACACTTGAAACTCCTTGATTGTTTTTCTTGTTTTGTAAAAGACCCTCTTTTCTCTTGTGTTTCATGAAGTTTTACACATAATCGAGTGGATTCACTTTCCTTCATATTTGTCAACTTGGTAATTTGGGTGTCTTGAACTTTGATGTATTTTGAAAGGCCTTCAACTACTTTCGTCAAATTCACAAGTTATTCTTCTATGATGAAAGTTTCAATTACTATCGCTTGTACAACCACCATACAGGATGAATAATAGTGTGAAATATCACTAGAATATAGCTTAGATTTAGAAGTAACATGAGGGAAGGTCATAGCAGACCTAGCTCTTAAGAAATCATCATCTTCGCGCATGAGGGGACCATTAGACTGACAACGTCGTTCTTGTGACAGCCTTAGTCAAGCCAAAGTTCTTTCTGCCACCTCAGATGTCTTTTCCTTGTTCTAGAACATACAGAGAGGATATTTCTTCATCTGGAGAAGACAAATAACTAACATGAGATGATTCAGGTGGTTGTTGAAGAGCTTTTTGTCCCAACATTTTGGCTTTACTCCTAATTTGGGCCACAATCTCCATTGCAATTTTTAAGCCATTTGTAGAGTCTCCCATAAAAGCCGTAAAAGAAGGCAATGATATTACTAAAATGGTTGAGAGGGATCTTTCTCAATTGAGCTTATCTTTCTCCAAAAAGGCCTTTGCTTTAACTGATGGTGATGTTTTCGACATTGAATCTGCTCTGTATAACATATCTACATCATATGTTTGGAAAAATAGATATTATTCTCCATCATCTACAATGGTGATGAATGCGATGGTAACTAATGTTTCATTTGTAGAGGAACAACTTGCAAGCTTTACAAGAGCTATTGAAGTCTTGACCAAATATGTTCAAGATCAAGATGCCTACTGGTTATCAACTTCCAAAATTTTGGCAGTTTGATGGTAAAGGAAGTCCGAAACAACATGTGGCACATTTTGTTGAAACATGCAATAGTGCTGGGACATATAGGGATTACATCATTAAACAGTTTGTTCGTTCCCTTATGGGAAATGCTTTTGATTGGTACACAGACCTTGAGCCAGGTTTCATTGAAAGTTGGGAATAAATGGAACAAGAATTTCTCTACCGCTTCAGTAGTATAAGACATATCGTAAGCATGGTGGATCTCACGAACACATGTCAATGAAATGAAGAACTAGTTTTGAGTTAATCAATCAATAGAGGCATGCAAGTCTAAACTGTAAAGATAGACTCAGCGAAGCTTCGGGTATAGAGATGTGCATACAAGGAATGCATTGGGGTCTTCGCTATATTTTGCAAGGAATAAAGCCTAGGGCTTTTGAAGAATTGGCTACTCGTTCTCATGATATGGAGCTAAGCATGACATAAGTCAAAACCGAAAGGCCGCCCATCCAAGAACTCCACAAAAGGCAAAGAAAAGTAAAAGTTCAAGAAAGTTGGAAGATACTTGCCTAAGGTTGAAAATAAAGAGTCCATGAGCGCCAACGCTTCTCCTGTGAAGTTCACCAAAAAGGTAAGCAATAAGCTGAGCTTAAATGACCTCTTTGGAAGATAAGATAAAACAAAAATTGACCTTAAAGGAAATGCAATCGAAGAGTTATCCATTTCTTGACTCGAACGTCACCACAATCTTTGATAAACTCCTTGAGATAAAACTCTTTGAGTTACTAGAGATAAAATAACTAAATGAAGCCGGGAGGAGTGACGATCCAAACTACTACAAGTACCATAGATTAGTTGTGCATCCTATTGAGAATTACTTTGTCTTCAAGGATAAAATTATGGACTTAGCTCACGAAGGAAAGATTGAATTTGAAGATGTGAAATCAATTTCAAATCAAGTCATGACCTAGAATTTTGTAGAACGATATGATGTCCAAAAAATGAATATGACGAGAATGATTAAGTTTGGTGATTTTGTCCAATTCCTGTCAATATATTGTTGCCTCTCTTTACACTAAATGATGTGTCTTCCATAGAAGGAGAATCAGCAAAAGAGGATGGAGACCAGGAAGATTATCTTGATGATTGTGGATGGACTCTCGTGACACATCGTAAAGCAAGTTCACATAAGGAGTCGACTAAGGAACATAAAAGAAATAGGAAAGATTGTGAGAAGGCCCCAAATGAAAATGTTGATTGTACGCTCAAAGGAGGAGGAAATGAAGGTGCATCAGTATCAAGAGTTGCATCGAGTGATTACATTTTGAGATTATCTGCCAAGTTGGTATCACACCAAGTCGACATGTGATGGTGAAAAATCTCTATGTTGTAATATTTACAAGAAGGAAGCAAAAAATGCAACTTTGTCATATCAATCACCCAAAGACCTTCTAAAGTCAACTCCTAAGGTCGAGGACATATGCATGGTCAAAATTACAATCTCCGATGATGATCTTTTACTTGGTGACACATCTAATAATCACCCTATATTCGTGGTCAGTTTTGTCTGTGAGCAAAGAATAAATAGAATCCTGGTAGATGGTGGATCTGGGATTAACATCCTTTTGATTCGCATAATGAAGGAACTTGGGATCCCAATGGCAGATCTTGCTGAAAGTTTCTTAATGATCTAAGGATTCAACCAAGGGGGATAAAGGGTTGTAGGCACTATCAAAGTGGGCCTCACTATCGGAGAGTTACAATCAAGCGTATGGCTACATGTAATTGATATGAAGACTTCATATAACATCTTGCTCGGAAGGCCTTAGGTACATGAGAACAAAGTGGTTCCATCTACCTATCACCAATGTCTGAAGTATTGTGAGGATGGAGTCATAAAAAGGATTGTTGCAGATGAAAATCCCTTCGATGAAGACGAAGCACACTTAGCCGATGCAAACTTTTACTTGAAGAGATATGCCGCAAAAGTTGATGGCATTGCAACCAAAGTAACTGAGCTCCCAAATAAGAAGGCTGAGGTACCAGTTGGAAAGATTAAAGTTTCAAACAAAGGAGACTCAAAAATTAGCAATCTAGTAAAGGTACCTAACCTAAATGGTGCTTCTTTAAGTAAAACAGTGACACCCATTCTCTGTTACACACGAAATGAAAAGGAAAGTGAAAGATACTCTCTCAAGCTGCATAGAGATGCACTAGATGGATTGACCCTTCCAAGTGAACGAATTGATGTGATGAAGTCATCCACACAATTGTTTGAAAAATTTCTGGCTCCTAAATGATTGCAAAATGAGGCGAAGCTTACATATGAAGGTTTTGATCTTAATGCTTATCAATTATTGGAAAAAGTTGGATACGATCCTAATGAACTAACAAAATTAGGGAAGCTTCCATCAGAACCCTCTATAAGGCAATAACGTGAAGATATAAACGGCCTCCACCAGTTCGCATTTTTGTCAGAAGGGATAGCAATAACTATATCACTACAGATGATTAACTTGTTTCTTCTGACAAAAGGCCTCAATGATGAGAATTTCCGTATTTGAGAGGTTAGGTCCATTAAAGAAGAAAAATAAGCTTTGGAGAAACTCTGGGTTATTAAAGCTTCTATTTTTCCTAAATCCCAAAATATTCCTAAATATTTTCAAAGTTTGATCCCTTCTAGAATGAGGTGACAGATGAACCTCATGGTATTATGTGGAGAAGTACTGAAAGCAAAATCACGTGTTGTGGTCTACACCAAACAACGTGACAAAGATGTTTCATATCACATTACCACACAATATGAAAGGTGTAATTTGACTCCAAGTAAAGTTGATGAAGACTTGGAGGATGCCTCATAGTGCTAACACATATATCTTAATGATAGCAGACCTCAAGGATGCGCCACCCGAACTCAAAAAGGAGTGAAGGTAACAATTAATGCGCTGAAAGAAGTCTGCCTTGGAACTAACAAAGATCTAAAGCCCACCTTTGTGAATGCTTTACTTAATAGTGATGAAGAGAATGCCTATGTTGACTTAGTCAAAGAATCCAAAGATGTATTCACCTGGAGTTACAAAGAAATCCTGGATTAGATCCAAATGTAGTGGTCCATCATCTTGCTGCCAAAAAGGGTGCATGTCCTGTCCAGCAAGCTCAATGACACTTTAGGCCTGAATTGGTTCCTATAATTGAAGCTAAAGTTAACAAGCTTATTGAAAGTTGGCTTCATCCATGAAGTTAGGTATCCCATATGGGTCTCAAGTATTGTCCCCGTAAGGAAGAAAAATGGACAAATTCAAGTTTGTGTCGACTTTAGGGATCTAAATAATGTCGGTCCCAAAGATGAATTTCCACTACCTATCTCAGAGCTTATGATTGATGCCACTACCGGATAAGAGGAGGCAATGTCTTTTATGGATAGTTCATCTGGCTATAATCAGATTTGCTTGTCACCAAAGGATAAGGAGCTTACCATATTTTGCACGCATAAGGGTATTACTGCTACAAAGTGATGTTTTTTGGTTTAAATAATACTGGAATAAACTTACCAAAGAGCTATGCAAAACATCTTCGATAACATTCTTCACAAAAATATTGAATGTTACTTGATGATTTGGTGGTGAAGTCAATAAAAAGGGATGATCATTTGCATGACTTAAGAATGGTGTTTGATCTACTATGAAGGTATGAACTTAGGATGAACCCTTTGAAATATGCATTAGGAGTCCTTTGGAAAATTCCTTGCCTTCATCCTACGACATCAGGGTATAGAAATTGATCAAGTCAAAATAGATGCGATTTTGAAGATGCTTGAGCCAAGAAACATCCATGAATTGAAGAGCCTTCAAGGGAAGCTAGCATATCTCAGAAGATTCATATCAAATCTAGCAGGAAAGTGCCAATAATTCAATCACTTCATGAAAAAGGCAACCCATTTTGAGTGGAACCAAGCTTGCAGCACTGCCTTCAAGAGCATCAAGTATTACTTGACAAGACCACCAATTTTAGCAGCTCATGTTCCTAGAAGACCAATGATACAATACATATCAACTTAAGAAAGATCAGTAGGGGAACTTTTATCCTAAGAGAATGATGAAGGGAAGGGAAATGCTCTTTACTACTTGAGCAGGATGATGACGCCAAATGAGTTGAAGTACTCGTCGATCAAAAATTTATGTTGGGCCCTAGTCTTCTCAATTCAGAAAATGAAACACTACTTTCAAGCTCACATCATCAATCTTATTTCTAAAGAAAATCCCATTAAATTTGTGATGTCAAAACCTGTCCTCAATGATCGACTGGCAAGATGGTACCTCCAATTTCAACAGTCTGAGATTGTATACGTTCCTCAGAAGGCTGTGAAAGGGCAAGCATTGGTGAAATTCTTAGCAAACCATCCAATACCTGATGATTGGGAGCTAAGTGATGAAATACAAGATGAATATGCAATGGTCGTTGATATTTTACCACATTGGAAAATGTATTTTGATAGCGTCTCACATCGCGAAGGATATGGTGCTGGGTTATATTCGTCACTCCATAAGAGATGTTGTCATATTCCTACACCTTGATGCAATGTTACACCAATAGTGTTTCAGAATATCAAGCATTGATACTTGGTATTGAAATGATGGTCGATATGACGCAATTGCAATGCATGTTTTTGGATGGTTCATTCGGCTATAATCAGATTTTTAGATGTTTTTCGATGTCTTTTATGGATGGTTCATTCGACTATAATCAAATTCTCATGTCGCCAAAGGATGAGGAGCTTACCCCATTTCTCATGGCTAAAGGAATTATTGCTACAAAATGATATCATTTGGCTTGAAGAATGCTGGAGAAACATACCAAAGAGCTATGCAAAACATCTTCAATGACATTCTTCACAAAAGTGTTGAATGTTACATTGATGATTTGGTGGTGAAGTCAAGAAAAAAGGATGATTATTTGCATGACTTAAGAATGGTCTTTAATCTACTATGAAGGTATCAACTTAGGATGAACCCTTACAAATGTGCATTTGGAGTCCTCTAAAAAATTCCTTGCCTTCATCCTATGATATCGAGGTATAAAAATTGATCAAGTCAAATAGATGTGATTCTGAAGATGGTCGAGCCAAGAAACATTCATGAATTAAAGAGCGTTCAAGGGAAGCTAGCATATCTCAGAAGATTCATATCAAATATGGCATGAAAGTGCCAACCATTCAGTCGCCTCATGACAAAGGGAATCCATTTTGAGTGGGACGAAGCTTGTAGCACTACCTCCAAGAGCACCAAGCCTTACTTGAAAAGATCGCCAATATTAGCTGCTCTTGTTCCTGGAAGACCATTGGTACTATACATATTATCTCAAGAAAGATCAGTTGGGGCACTTTTATCCCAAGAGAATGATGAAGGGGAGGAAGATGATCTTTACTACTTGAGTAGGATGATGAAGCCAAATGAGTTGAGGTACTCGCCGATCAAAAAGTTATGTTTGGCCCTAGTCTTCTCAATTCAGAAGATGAAACACTACTTTTAAGATCATGTCATCCATATTATTTCTAAAGCAAATCCCATTAAATTTGTGATATCAAAACCTATCCTCAATGATCAATTGGCAAGATGGTACCTCCAATTTCAACAGTTTGAGATTGTATACATTTCTCAGAAGGCTGTGAAAGGGCAAGCATTGGCGGACTTCTTAGCACACCATCCAATACCTGATGATTGGGAGCTAAGTGATGAATTACCAGATAAAGATGCAATGGTCATTGATGTTCTACCACCTTGGAAAATATATTTTGATAGCACCTCACATCACGAAGGAACTGGTGTTGTGGTGATATTCATCACTCCACAAGAGAAGATCTTGACGTATTCCTTCATCTTGATACAATGTTTCTCTAATAATGTTGCAGAATTTCAAGCATTGATACTTGGGATTGAAATGGTAGTCAATATTAAGCACTGGCAATTGCATGTTTTTAGGTACTTCGAATTGGTGATTAATCAATTATTGGGCAACTATGAAGTCAAGAAGCCAGAGTTGGTGTTCCTATCATAATTGTGCACAAAATTTGCTTGGATGACGTGACTCTTCAACATGTTCCAAGAAAAGAAAATAGGAAAGTTGATGTATTAACTACTTTGGCTTTGACATTGACTTTGGCGAACCAAGCACAAATCACTATTGGTAAAAAAATGGATAGTACCACCGGAGAAGGATGAGAATGAAGGTGAAGAGAGCAATCTCGAACATCTTGTAGCCGTTTCTAATGCTGCGAAAGTCGATTGAAAAGAAGCTATCACTGATTACTTGTGCTACAATATACTTCGAGAAGATCTAAAAAGAAAGGTCAAAATCTATCATCGTGTTCCTCGATTTCTTTACTACAAAAATACTTTGTATCGAAGATCATTTCAGGGAGTACTTTTGCATTGTTTGGGAGATGAAGAGCCAAATCAGGCCATGCAAAAAATATATTTTGGAGTTTGTGGGTCACATCAATCTGGGGCAAAATTACACTTTAACATAAAAAGAATAGGATATTATTGGGCAACAATGGTGAAAGCTTTTTTGTATTATGCTCGAAGATGTCAGGCATTCAACCTCATGCAAATTTTGTACACCACCCTCCTGAAGTACTACATCCAACAGTTGCATCTTGGCCATTTGATACTTGGGACTAGATGTGGTTGGACCACTACAAAAATCTTTTGGAGGCCACCTGTACATCCTGGTTGCAATGGATTACTTTTGAAAATGGGTTGAGGCTGTAGCCCTCAAACAAGTAAAAAAATGTCCATGATGCAAATTTTATTAGGGTGAGCGTTATCTATCGTTTTGGCATTCCAAGTTCTATAATAATAGATATTGGAAAGTTGTTCACCAACAAATTGATGGATAAAATATGTGATCCTTTTGGCTTCAAGCAAATTAATTCGTCAATATACTATGTTGCTGCAAATGGGTTGGCCGAAGCATTTAACAAGACATTATGCAACTTGTTAAAGAAGGTTGTCTCCAAATCTAAGAGAGATTGGCATGATGGAATGGAATAAGCCCTTTGGGTATATCGGATGACTCACTGCACGCCAACACAAGCAACTCCATACTCTCTTGTTTTGGAACTAAAGTACTCCTTTCGCTTGAATGCCAAATACCATCACTGCATCTTCCATCCAAGAAGGACTTTCTGAAGAGCACAATGCTCGTCTACGCCTTAAAGAGTTAGAACTCTCAATGAGAAGAGGTTGGAAGCGTAAATCACAAGGTTGTAATTTTTGAAGTGATCAAAGTTTGAGGAGTTGTCTTTCCAACAAAAAAAAGAATTTTCATAATTTGTACACTCCGATTCCGAGTTATGAATTAATTTGTACTCTCTGATTCCGAGTTATGAATTTTCTTCTGCAAGCGCGCAAAGCTGAAAATCAAGCATGCCAGATTCTAAGCTAAATTTGAAGGCCAATCTGTACTAATCCATAAATCACAAGGCTGTGATTTTTGAAGAGATTGAGGTTTGAGAAGTTATCTTTCCAACAAAAAAAGAATTTCATTATTTAGATGCTCCAATTCCGAGTTATGAATTTTCTTCTGCAAGCGCGGAAGCTGAAAAACCAAGCATATCAGATTCTAAGCAGACTTCGAAGGCAAATCTATTCTAATATGTAAATCCTAAGGCTATGATTTTTTGAGAAATCGAAGTTTGAGGAGTTATCTTTCCAACAAAAGAAGAATTTCATGATTTGAACGCTCCAATTTCAAGTTATGATTTTCTGTTTTAGGCATGCAAAGCTGAAAAGTTTAGTATGACCATTGTGAATTCGAAACATAATCAATTAGTCAAAAAAGGATAGAATTCAAGACGAGACAATTCATACTAAAATATAAGTCACAAGTTTATTACTTTTTAAAAAAAAAGAAGATAAATCACTACATCGTAGTAAGCAAGTAAATAAATAAATAAATCCTAAGAAAGAATCTAAACTGTGAAAATGGCTTGAAGTTTAGAATGTTTTAACAACTTGTCTCAACCGCCTCTTTTAGCTTGGATAATCTTTCTACTTCATCATCAGACAACGTGTGGTTCACCTCAGTGGTATAAATCTCAACCTCGGTCATGGTGATGATCTCTTGAGTTTTGGACAGCTTCTCTTGGTGTCTACTAAGGAGCGTGATGATCTTATTTCTCTTACAGGCCAAGGCAGTTAGAACCTTCTCCACATTTGCAAGAGTTACTTGGAGCTTCCCTATGGATCCATCCAACATTTCATGTTTCAACCTTGCATCTCAGGACATTTTTGTGCATCATGAAAGTCCTTCTCATGTGATTCTTTAGTCATCTTTGATGGCCTCGAAGCATCATACTCTGCGCATAACTTTAAAAAATTCTCAATAAGATCCTCCAAACTAGAAGTATCAATGATGTTGACCTCTTTGATTTCATCAAGAGTGGAACCAATACTCGATTGCAATTCAGCAACACCACCTAAGGAACCCAAAGAATATTGTGTAATCCATCCATGCTATTTCTGAATTTCAAAAAAAAAAGATAAAAATAAGCAGCTTCTCAACCTCCCCCATAATTGCGAGGGTGGATGAGCAAGACTGACCGCAATTTCAGGAATAGGTTGACTTTCTTGAATTTTGGTTATGATGGGAACAACCTTTTTGGTCCGCTTTTAGCTTGGGCGGGGGCCCACTGGGGATATTATGTGATTTATTAGTATTATAAATATTAGTTGGTATTCCAAATATCCGATTCAAGTAGACAAAGAGATGGTTGAATCAAAAAATTATGTTTAAAGTTTGATTTTTCAACGTAGTCCACATCTCAGAAACAAAGGTTAATTTGACATGAAAAATGGTTTCTTATGGATCAAAAGGTGGGGCACTAGGCTAAAATGGCCATAAAGAAGGTTGGAACAACTTTGAACATGTGATTTGATTGGCAATATCTTCAGTCACATTGGTGCCATTTGCTTGAGGAAGTTTCTACACATTTAAAGAAGTGGAAGGTAAGACAATTTTTAGTGGAGATACTCCATTCTTAAGGGAAGACTGAGAATTTTTTGCAGCCACGTCAATATCATCAATGCCCATAGCAATATCTGCAATCACATCATCACTAAGATCGTCATCGTATAGACCTTGAAGGTCCAACTAAAAAATGAGAGAAAGAGAGTCCAATCAGATTTTTTGGCTACAAGAAGATTTAGTATAGGTAAAAAACAAAAGAAAAGAAAGAAAAAGGAGGACTACCCATTTTTCTGAATCAAACAATGATGTAGATTTTGGATCCTCATCCATAAAGGTGTTATCATCAATACAATTGTGTCTAGATCGCAATAAGTGTCATCTAGATTCTATGCCTTCCTATTTGGAAGATTCCAGTGACGATCCTTACTCTCTGTTGAACTAGAATAAGCATTGGCTTGATCAACACCACCTGACGAAGTAAGCATGAGGAAGTTGTTGTCAACTTTTGAAGCAACGGTGGTCACTTTTGAGGCTAATGTGAGGCGCCTTAATTTTGATTTCGGAAATATATTTGTCTTTTTTGGAGTTTCGTACTTGGATAAAGTCTTGGTGACTTGTAGAATATCATTTGACTTCACCCTAGGCTTAGAAGAAGAATGTGGCTTTTCTTTTGACTAACCAGAAGCCCATTTAGATGACTCAGGTGTATGGTCTTGCTTTGAATTTTTCAAAATAATACGCCGACTTTCTTTTGAAGGACTTTTCCTATAGATGGCCACCAATCTGCATACGTACGAGTCATTAATGGAGTACCTTCTAATGGTCCCGTCGGGATGATGACTTTTGAAAAAGTGTCAAGTCGAAAAGAGGAATTCCAAAGTTGCACTAATATTGACCATGTACCATCATATGGTCGTTCCATAAGATCTCCAGGCATATCTTGATAAAAGCCAAACTTTCGACTAAATCTCGTAGGACTATAGGACTCCACTATAAAATCTGAATCACACCTAAGGGTGGCATAGCTTGAATGAAGACTTATGATAAATTCATTCCATGAATTTGAGAGTTGACCATTATCAATAAGATGCAAGTCTTTACCTTGTAATAGTGCCAAATGATAGAGGCGACGGGCATCATCCTGTTGAAATAACTTTTGAGCATTAACAAAACTGAAACATTAAGCCATTTTCTCCCTAGAAATATTGCATAAGGGTATGGTTCGATGTGCGTGACTGGCACGATGATTGATCCCAAAATACTAGCCACCCATATACGTAGTATATAGAAAAAAATTATATTTTCCATACTCAAATTGGAAGAAGTAAAAGTGTCTCTCAAGTCGCGATATATACTTGCAAGAACTAGGACTGCAGAGAGAACTTTTCTCCATGAGTCATCAAACTTATAGCTTTGAAATTGCTAGCACGCATGTAACCAACTTTCTTGTTTAGAAGCACAAATTTGTTGAGCAAACAAGTGAGAAAAGTTACCAAGTTAGTCTCATCTCTAAGCGACTCTTCCATGCCTAGCTCAAAAAAGGGTGTATTCTCAACATTGATCTATGGAAGGAAATTTATGTCGATGTGTCCAGATGGATTATAGTTCAACCTTGGCTTTTGTGGCGCGTGCCTCTGACACCTTTAGCAGAGGCTTCACATATCTATTCGATCCTCTAAACCAAAATGTCACCCAATCGTAGATGGACACCTCACAGTTGTAGAAGTCAAAAATAAATGAAGATAACTTTTGGGAAGAAACAAACTTCCTTCACATGTTAGACCCCGTATTTCTTTAAATTAAGGATAATTATCCAATTGGGAAAATATTGTTATGGATGTCGTGTAATTTGAACCTAAGTATTTTTCCGGTGCATGATTAGAGTATCAAGTGAATTT
>JAOTQR010029940.1:0-16260 GCA_025774065.1 Solanum ossicruentum | reverse complement strand
TCTCAATTTACCCAATTCGACCATTATGACCAAATATGAGGAATGACTTGCACTTAATCCTTTTCTTGTGATACATGAACTACTTACAACCTCTCCGACACTCCCAAGACTCTTACTAATCTCAAAAGAACTTAAAATGCGACATTCAAGTTTTAGTCCCTTAAAACGCCAAACTTCAATTACGAATTTTTACGCGTTTTTCTACCAAATCAAAGATACCACGATACTTAGGGACCTCAACATAACACCCTAGAAGCGACCATTTCCCGAGAATTCAAAAAACAATAATTCCATCATTTCTACTGTAGCAACCCAATGCATATGAACATGGTAACAATAATTCCACTATGTATGTGGGAATCCAATGCATATGAACATGGTAACCTGTATTTCAATTTTAGATGAAAAGAGTATATATATAGTGAAGTTTATAAGAAAGAATGTCACAATAATATACCTTAAATTCCATAATAGTTTAATGCCATAATAATTGAACATCCGAGGTGGGACCTTAACTGACATTACAAGCCATGTGAGCTATTACATAGTCACTTGATGTGTGTCTCCACATCGAGTGGGAATGGACTACTTGTCAATGGTATCCCATTATCATAACAATCTCTAAAATAGGGAATGCCATCCCTAAAAAGGGAAATAGCATCCGTAAAAAGGTAATAACATCCCTAGAAAGGGGAATACCATCCCTAAAAGGGGAATAGCATCCCTGACACATAGTTATGAGAAAGGAGACTTTATATAAAGACTGGTGATGTCATCAAAGCTGCACCTCCTTTTTTAGGCTAAAGCTATCATTAGCAATATATATAACTTAACGAAGGTTAGGGTCGAACCCGCAGGAAATATGGTAGACTTAGAAGAATTCAATTGCAATTCAGGGTGATTAACCAACTTATCTTCCAGAAAGGGGGGGTTATAATAATTATTAAAAGTAATTCTAAACTAAGACAAGTGTCAAACTATTATGAAGAGAAACTAGGAATTATGTTCCCCATGATTCCCTAACTCAATAATACTAGATAGTTGAATTCTTTTCCAGTGTGTAGCATACAGAATGGTAAGTTCACCAAACCCTTTGGTCCAGGTGAGAGGAGAATTACACTACATGATTTGGTCCATCCTTGCAGTGTGACATCACTAATCAATACTTATGGCCCCAGTACAACCTCCTCTTGGCCCAACTAGGTTTATTAGATAAGAAACATCAAGCGAATCCTACTAGTTAATCTCTTTTCAAATTCGTTACTGTCTTGATCCATTCAATAACACTAGGTGGGTTCTATTGTTGGCCACAATTAGAAATCATTCAAAATAAAGAGATTTAATTAATACATGCACGCTCACTATTCAAGTAGTACAATTATCTGATTTTACTTTGTTAGTTCTTCATGGTTCCCACAACCCTAGTTATGGATTTAGCTACTCATGATTAGTGTAAATGCAAGATTTATGAATTTGTATAACATAAATTGAGAACTTACGCAAGAGAATTATGCCAAAGAAATCCAAACTTTTCAAAGAGAATCAAAAGATTGAAATTACAAGATGAAAATAAAGTTCTACAAGTGTTTCTCAAACTCTCTAATGTTCCTCTGTTGTTTCGTATACATCTTTTCTTTCTCCTCTATGGAAAATATTATTAAAAATCCTATTTGTAGTGTTTAGAATACAAAATCAAAATGAATTAGCACAATTAGATCATCAAGCACTACTAGGTACTCTATAACTGTATAACAGTTTATGGCTCGTGATTGGGCTTTCATGAACTGTTGCTATAACTCTAGACCTATCTTTTACGACACCCATGCATGACACGTAAAAGATCCTATGGTCCGAAAGGTGTTTTTCCTAATGGAATTTCAGCGGCTCTACACCTTACGATCCTCAGGGTACGATACTAAGTCTATGACTTGTAAAATCTTCTATGGCTTGTCTGTATGTTCGTTGACCTAATTTCAAAAACACACCCTTCATTGGAATTGCACAAAAAAACCCCTTTACGACTCGTAGAATACTCTACGACCTGTACTCGTGGAACCTCAACTGCAAGATCTTTTGCACACTTTGACCAAAAATTGTGCCAACCCTAAAATCCTGCAAAACAAACATAAAGATATAATCTACTAACATCGCATTGAAAACACAATAAATTCCATGTTTTAAGCATATAAAGTGTTGTATTTTGACAGCACAACACCATCAAATTAAAATTATTGCTTGTCCTTAAGTGATGGACTGAACCTACATAAGCATCAAGTAACACACAGAACTCAATCTGTTGGAATATAGTACATTAAAATTAAGCACAGATACCTGCACAACATTTGAAACACAATCAAATAGCTATCCAACAAACCATCACAGTCCTATACATGCAACAATGCTACTATGACCAGGAAGGTAACCTTCAACAAGCCACAAGTACGGAATGAGTCTAATGTTAATAATACAATGTAAGTTCCCTCATAGAAAGAAGTCTCATATCTCACTCATAATGATGTTTTCATGTATGACATTGGGACTATGCAAAATCACTGACTCTCCCAAAAGACATTCATATATCATGCTCAATACCATATGGTTGCCGCTATACTCATGACTAAGACCTTTGACTTGTAGCACTAGGATCACTTTAGGACCTTACTAGCTTGTAACATAGGCTCAAGGGCTTTGGTATGATGTTCTGAGAACAAAGTGACAAAAGGACCTCCTTAACACTGTGTTTTTCTACACATTTTCCCTACCAACATTGTTACTTTGCATTCCATCCACTATTTATCTTATTTCAGTAATTTCTAGATGCTTTGTTTTTATTTTTCAACTTTTGGCATTACATTTACACTTCATTTTTCATTTTTATTCATAGCTAAGGCATCACTAAAAGTTTTTTCATCAAATACACATTTTCTTTCTCCTTTTTCATGTTCACTAGCACTCCCCCCTCCCCCATTTTTTCTTTACCCTTACACCAGTCACTGTCAACTTAGGTTTCCTGAGACGAGGTACACAATATCAAACCTAGGAACCAGGGACACTTTTGGTAGCCACCCTCATCTTAGACTTATTTTATTAGTCAAGGTACATAATGTTCTAAGAATGACCAAGGCCAATTTCAGGATTTTCATCTAATACAACTAGGTTAGTTAGGTTTATACAATGAATATAAGGCTCCAACATTAGGATCAATGAATTTCTCACATATTTGGTTGGTTTATTTAGGCTAAGTGGACTATTAAGAACAATGGACTAAGATCCTTCCCTAACCAATTAATCTAAAGTGTAAATTACAGTAACAAGGCAAATTCTGAATTGAAACATAATACATGAATTTAGCAAAGTAAATTCACACTCATGCTTCATTGATTACACTATCAGCACAGAGTCTCAGATCATGCTTTCTATCTCTTTATCCTCACTTATTAGAATAGGCATTGCTGATACAATTAAACATGCATGGTTGCTATCTAGACTTACTAACCAAATATTTTGAGGGGATCCATTTTCACAAAAAGCACAAAACATATACATGCCATAGGTATTAGTACTACATGCTACTAACACTACTTAGACATACGAAACATTTTGGTTCAACACAAATTAAATATCCATAGGAAAAAAAAACAAGCAAGAAAACACTAAGGATTCAAAATTTGGGGTTGTTACAGAATAAGGATACTCAGATATTGCTGAGGCCTATAAGTACCCACACCTTATCGAAAAAATGGTGCACTATCCTTAATGCACACAAAAATGTAAAATAAGGTATCGGGGTCTAAAATGGACATATCTGGGCACATAGGGGCCAATATGTGGGTGAGTATGGCCACCCTTCACCTGCGTGGTGGCCTTCTCAATGGTATAACCATGACCGGAGGGGCTAGTACCCCTAGCCCTCTCGAGCTCATGAGCCTGTCATATCTCCTCCTCCTATCTTGACTGCCTCATTACAAGCTTTAGCTCTTCTTACTCTATCAACCCCGTATGCTAATTCCCACATATACACCATCAAAAATCATTTAACATGCTTTCTCAAACCTACCAACCTTGTTTGAATGAATTAGCACAAAAACCACAAACATATGAATTATTAGTGCACATAATCAATTTATTTCAAATGGTATGTGATAACAATGTTTTAAAATGCGTAAATCAAAACACAAGGACAAGTCAAACACACCAAATTCTGGCCTAATTACACATTGGAAACCATACATTTTCACTTTCAATAAAATAATAACACATATAGGTTCGCATCTCGAATTACCATGCCCATCAATTTAGGTTTAACAAAATCACTTAGTATTCAGTAAATAAAAGGGATTCTGAAGACCAAGAAGATACCAAATTCAGTGACCAAATTAAGGAATTGAAGGAGGAAGTAAGGTTGTGAAACCCTATGGCTGTCAAAAAAGCATTCATAAAATATAGAGGTGATTCTTGTCATTGATCGGAGAGATGAGGGGATGGGTTTGCCAGGTTTGACTAGTAACTTTAGGGGATAATGGGGTCAAAATATTTGACCCAATTCTTTATATGTTTACCGAGTCAAGCAAAACTAATGGGCCAGACTCTATGAAACCCTGATTATGTGTCGTAAAGTGTTTTGTAGGTCAAAAATCATGGCTCCGTACAAGGTCCAAACCCTAGTTTTGAGGAATTTGTTTCATGGACCAGTCTACAAATCATAGTTGAAGAAAGGACTCGTAGAGTTGGCCGTGCAAACTTGAACACCTAGTCCAAACATTAGAAAACTTATGTGGGGTCCATGAGCCCCATTCACGACCTGCAGTTGTTTCTATAGGCCATAAAATTGGCTCATGTACTGGTGTACATAACAATTAGCTCACTGGAAGTGTCTATGAGATAGTGTAGAGGTCATAGATTGACATAAGGCCCGTAGAACCTGCCATAGAAGCACTTCATGGTACCTTTTCAGCCAAGGATGGCTGACTTAGTCATGTACCTACACATTCTTCATAGAACACACTGTTACCTTATATGCAACCAACCCAATGTCCAATATTGCAACATAAATATAAGAAATTAAACTACCTACAAGTCCATAAGCTACAAAATAAAGCATAATTACAACTATTACACTAGAAGTCTTTGGTTGCCTCTGATGTAGGGCCTGATTTACTGTCACGGCACGACTTGGACAACTTGGTGACTCCAACTTCACCAAGTGTGTAAACCTCCTTCTTCAGATCATTTGGCCTTTTCATTGACTGGAAAATATTGAAGACAACTTATTCATGATTCAATATAAACTAGAGTTGACCATCTTTCATGCCCAGTAGTGCCCGATGAGTTATTAGGACTGGCTTTCCCAAGATTATTGGCACGTTGAAGTTGACTTTTTAGTCTAGTATCACAAAGTTTGTCGATAATATGAATTTCTTAACTTCAACAAGCACATCATAAAGTATCCCTACATGCTTCTTCACCGTTAGGTCAACCATCAATAACCGCATTCTCATAGGAATAGAGGCTCCTAGTCCTAGCTTTTTGAAGACCGCAAGGGGCATAAGGTTTGTGCTGGCATCGAGATCACACAATTCCCTTATGAATTTCACATCTCTAATAGTGTAGGGTATGGTAAAAGTGTCGGGATCTTCTATATTTTGCACGATGGACCTCATAGCAACTACACTGAAATGTTAAAGCTCTTGAGAGAGCTCTCGGCTCACAGTTCACTTATTCGTAACTAGGTCCTTGATGAATATCGCATAACCTGGCATCTTCTCTAACACCTCAAAGAAAAGGATGTTGATGGAGAGTTTCTTAGCATGGAGAGAAAGTGCTTGAACTTTCCCTCCTAATCTTTATTTTTAATTTTCCAAGGGAAGCGAGGAGGAGTCCTTGGAATGGGCTTCAGGTTCTGTGATGCGTCTGTAGCATCACTCATCCCATCCACACCAAGGTCATGTTTTGTATCCACATCTCTAATCTCAACTATCTCCTCTAAAACATAATCCTCATGTACTAGCATGGGAGGATCAATGGTACTCTTGCCAATTTGTTTTCACAGTTCTTTCTCTTCTTTCATGCTTTCTATATATAGTATAGTCCCCTCTATATTGTATAGTCCCCTCATGAGGGCCCTGAGGCTATAAAGTGTATTTTTTGCACTTCCCTTCATTCTTTAGGTTGTGAACTGTGTTTCTAGGCAATGTTCCTCTCTGACACTGGTTGAGTTGAGTTGAAAATTGACTAAACTATTGCTCAAGCTCTTTGATAGCAATAGAATGATACTTAATTTTCTAATTTATGCCAGAGATGTCAAATTTCATCCCCCTCACAATCTCATCTTGTGTCTCAGCTTTCTTCAATAGGATGTCAATGAAATGCCTCACACTTGCCTAAGAATGCCTCGATAATTGTACGTCCCTTATATCTCAAATTGGGGATATTTAAACACCCATTAAATAGCTTAGTAAGACCCTACAATGCATTTTTAATTATTTCAAAATTCGTGAAGAATTTTGCAAATTCGACTACATATTCTTATTTAGAGGGAACAATTGTGTGTGGAAATGAGTACCTACAAGGTATACTTTTTCTATGCAAAGAAAAAAAGTTTTTGGTGAAACTTTGCAAAAATAGAAGTTGTCCATGACAGGTCCGCAACACGGACACTGCGCGTACTAGTTAAAAAATTCCCAAATATTGCTCTTTTTACTCCAAGGAAAGTAGGTAATAATATTATACCTATATACAAAAAGCTCCCTCATTGTCAAGCCTTTTTGAGCCCTAAAAACCAACAAAAAACCTCTCAGAATCCTCTCTAATCTTTATCAATTCTCCTTCCATTCTCAAGGTTTTCAAGAAGTCTTGTTGGAATTCAAGGAAGCAAAGTCAAGCCTAAAGTCCTCCACAAGATTCAAGAGTCCCAAAGCTCATCCGGACCTATGGGTTTCATTCAAGCATCAAGTTTATTTCAAATCATCTTCAAGAAACGCTCCAAAGTCAATGTATGTGGGTTTCTTTCATGGATTACTTTCACCCATGATGCCCAAGAATCCTTTTACCTAAAATTGTATGATATAAAGTTGATTTACTCATGGGTCTTACTTATTATGAATTTCATTGTAGACTATGTTGGGGTTTATGAAATGGTGATTGTTTTAGGATGTTTTGTGCTATTAATCTAAGACCTATTGTGAGATTTGATGAAGCATTTTGATGTATATTTTTTGAGGGTGTTACCAAGTATCTATTGATGCTTTTGCATTAGATTTACTTACATGATTTCACTTTTCAATTGTATGGTTTTACACTAGCAGAATACACCCGTCAAGTGTTTGATAAAAATTTCTAGATTATGATTCTTGATTTGTTGAAGGCCTAATGCTTGACATGTTAGATGTATGACTCTATAAGGATAAAAGTTTTTTGTATGTATTTTAATTCCATGATAAGCTCTATAGTGTTAAATTTTGACCATAATCGTGTTGAGGGGTTGATACCTTGGCTACTTTGATGGAGGGTGTGATGTCCATTAACATAGTCGAGCAGTTGATACCTTGACCACTATGATGAAGGGTGCAATGTCTATTAATCATATTGAGGGGTTGATGCCTTCACATTATTGATGGAGGGTACGATGTTCATTAACAATGTTGAGTGGTTGATAACTTGACCAGTATGATGGAGGGTGTGATGTCCATTAACCATATTGAGAGGTTGATACCTTAACTATTATGATTGAGGTTATGATGTCCATTAACCTTGTTGAGGGTTTGATACCTCGACCACTACCAAGAGGGTGTTAAGCTTTGGAGTCCAAGTACTAGTTGCTTGGTCTATTAAGATGGTTTCTTCTAACCTACGTAATATGTTCTATATAAACATGTTTTACTTCAAGCACCATTCATACTTGTCATATTGTTAGTGTGCCATTTATTGCATATTATTAGGCATTTTGCCCATGTTGCCTATCAATTGTTGCATTGCATGCTACATACTTAGTACATCCAAATATGCTAACGCATACTCTATGCCTACATGATGTTTCCATATTGGAACCGTAGTACCATTTGGTTATCCCCCTCCTCCACATGGCTAGTGGCAAGTCAATTGGTGAGTCCTCCATTTCAAGGACAACGTCGATGTCTTTATGCTATATATTAAAGACTCTCTTCCTTTATTTTATACTTTGACTATGAGGGTAAGCCTGGTTGCTTGTCTTGGCCCATGCTCATATCTATGTAGTAAAGATGTTATTGGATATGTTTTATATCTATGCTATGAGCTTTGATTTACTCTTGACTCTTATTGATTATGATATGAAAAATGTCACTTCGCCCTGATTCTCCCTATTTATTATCTCTTGTTGTTATTTTACTTGCTACCATGACAATGGATGTGTGATGATATTCTAAGAGGCTTATTTGGGGTCCTCTCGGGTTCCCCATTGGTGGGTCATATCTAGGCCTTGTCTCCGATCGAGACAAAGAAGGTATCAGAGCACTAGGTTTCTAGATCCTTGAAGTCCAACACACCACTTCGATTAGAGTCTTGTTTATTGTTTTGTTGTGCACTACAACTTTGAGCAAGAGCCTATGAGACATTTTAGAAAATGTTTACCTTCTTCTTGGTAAATGTCATGCTATAGAGTTGAGGTTATGTTATTTCCCCCATAATGATTATTGTTTGATATGCTAAATCATGCCTAACACAAAAGGAAGAAGAGCCTACTCTCCCGAGGAACAATCGGTTCTCCCGCCCTTTAAGATCCTTATGATGGGGGATCAGTTCATGAAGAGTTCCGATATGCTCTCATATTGCTAGCTCATGTCGTAGCTAATCAATTAACCCAAAGGGCCCATGCCTTTCATACTCTTTATCTAGAGGTAGATGAGGACCCTCAAAAAGATCATTTATGAGGTCTACAAGGTATTGACTATCATGGGAGTTAGGTCAGAGGAAAAGGCAAAGTTAGTGGCTTACTAACTCAAGGAGGTAGCACAAATATGGTTTAATCAATGGAAAGAAGAGAAGGGAGTTGACAATGTGGTTCTATAGAAGAAGTTCAAAGCACCTTTCCTTAATCGATTCTTCCTACTTGAGCTTAGGTGGCTAAGATGGTAGAATTCACGAATTTTAAAGAAGGTTCAATGAGTGTGAGGGAGTATACCCTCAAGTTCAACCAACCCTAAAAATATGCTCCTCAATTGGTGGTCGATCCAAGGTCTAAGATGAGTAAATTCGTGATGGGAGTACCCAACTTGGTGAGTGAGGAGTGCTGGTCCGCTATGTTGATTAATGAGATGGATTTCTCCCTCTTGATGACTTATGCTAAGCAAATGGAGGAGGAAAATTTATGGTAGAGGAGAGATAAGGAGGCCAAGAGGGCCCATGGTGAAGGAAAGTTCCAAAGTCCCAAAGGTGGTCGTAGTGTTGTACCTTATGTTAGGTGCCCAAAATGTGGTAGATGCTTTGATGGCCCGTGGTTGAAGAATGCTAATGCTTGTTATGGTTGTTGAGAGGATGGTCACAAGATAATAGAATGACCTCATAAGCGCAACAAGGGTAGAGGCAGTGATGTTGATCAAGGGTATACTCCAAGATCTAATTGGTTCTATGCTCTTCAAAGAAGGTAATGGGTCAATGAGGTATCCGATGATGCTACCAATATGTTAAAGGCTTTTCTTGATGTCATTGTGCGTGCTTTGATGGTTCCAAGGGTTTCTATTCCTATTATTGTTCCTTTTGTTGGTAGTAAGGTTCATGTGTGTCCCGAATAGTTATGTGGATCTATTGTTGTTAGAAATATCTAGAGAATTGCTCATGTTCTTATTGCAATTGTTCCTATCTTATTATTTTTGTTGAACTTAGCTTGATAGGATAAAGGTTTTGGTGTGGTTTGGCTACTTGCATAACATGCTTCCAATGAGTATAGAACCCGTAAGGTTGTAATTTGATGGTTAAAAATAGTCCATTTATTTGGTCAAATATAATGGGTTAGGGACTTCTCTAAGCTTGATCTTTGGTTTGGCTTTTCTCTCCAAGTGAGGATGAGGATAGGTGACATCCCTAAGTGTCTTATCGGATTGGGAGTGAGCATTTTGAATATGGTTGGTGTTGTTTTGTTTACGTATGCACCGACTATGTTTATGGGTTTCATGAGTCATGTCTTAAAACCCTTCCTTGATATATAATTTTTGGCCTATAGTGGTGGAGCATTGATTTATTTAGAGCTTGTGAATCATTTAGGGGTAGTGTGGCAAGTCTTGGATGATGAGGGGTTGTTTCCTAAATATGATAAGTATGAATTGAAGATAAAAAGATGGCGGTTAAAACTCTTTAAGGATTATGATATGACTGTGCATTATTTTCCTCAGCGAGGCTAATGTTCTGGTCGGTGCTCTAGGTAGCCTAGTACGTGATAAGGATGTTGGCGAAGAGGCGACTAGAGAGGTCCATTAGTTGGCTAGATTGGGGGGAGTTGAGCAAGGTGGTTTAGTATTCTTGATGGTCCCAAATCTGTTTTGGTTTAAGATGGTCTAGATTATGCATGGCCTTGTTTCCTCCTTATTAGAGTTAGAGGTTTTGGGTGAATGATGGTAGAGTAAAGGTTGTGTTCCAATGGGGAGATGGTGGTTCACAGTAACAAGTGGACTATGTTTGATTAAGGTTGACAATGACTTTAAGGTTGTAAATCCTTATAGAGTGTAGCAGAGGATTTGTGAGGTTGGTTAAAGATTGGCATTATATAGGGTTATGGTTATGGTTTGTCCAGTTTTTCATGCTTTTAGGTTAAAGGGATGTGGTGGTGACTCTAGTGTTTTAGAAATCGTTAGATTATGGGTGATGTGGAGGATTGAATAAGTTGATTGGTAAGGGTGTAGTGTTCATCAAGGCCCTTTAGAAACAAAACATCAAGTAGAAAGTGTCTCTTAAGGAGCCGGAGCAAGCATATAAAAGCGATATCCATACCCCTTTCATTCTATTCAAACTTATTATAGCATGTCAAAACCCTTTTTTATGATATCAAGTTTTATGCTTCAGCCCCTATGTCATTGGATTCATTCATTTTTATGTTGACAAGTTCATGATGATTTTAACACATGTGTTGAGATATCGAAAATGGTGTTTAAGTGCAATATTGCATTCTTGTTGGGGCTGATTTCTTTGTGATTACTCTTCTTATATACATCTCTTTGACATTTGGGTATTGAATATTCCCAAGGGGGATATATTGAAACGCCCCACACATGCCTTAAAATGCCGTTATCATCGTAATTTCTTTATATTTCAAATCGGGGATATTTAAACACCACTCCACGTAGCTTGGAAAGAACCTTTGATGCATTTTTTTCAATATCAAAAAATCCGTGCAGAATTTTGCAAATCTAACTTCATATTTTGTTCAGAGTGCAAAATTGAGTGGGGAGAAAAGTACCTACAATGTATACTTTGCTCATGCCAAGAAAAATAAATTTTAAAGAAACTTCTCAAAAACAGTTGTTGTACTCGATAGGTCCTCAATGCGGACCTGACGCAAACTAGTTCAAAAAATGTTCAAAAATTGTTCTTTTTACTCCAGGGCAATTGGTTAATAACCCTATACCTATATACACAACAATCCCTCATTGGTAGGCTGTATTGAGCCCTAAAAACCTACAAAAAACCTCTCAAAATCCTCACTTATTTTCATCAAATTCTCCATCCATTCTCAAGGTTTTCAAGAATGCTTGTTGGAATTGAAGGAAACGAAATCAAGCCCCAAGTCCTCCTCATGATTCATGAGTCCCAAAACATATCTAGGTTTAAGGATTTCATTCAAGCTTCAAGTCTCCAATTCTAATCTTCTTGAAGAAACTCTCCAAAGTCAAGGCATGCGAGTTTCTTTCATGGATTCCTTTCAACCAGTATGCACAAGCTTCCTTTTACCTAAAATTGTATGATTTAAAGTTGATTTACTCATGGATCTTACTTATTATGAATTTCACTACACACTATGTTGGGGTTTACGAAATGGTTTTTGTTTTAGCATGTTTTGAGATATGAATATAAAACTGATTGTGAGATTTGATGAAGGTTTTTTATGTATATTGTTTGACGGTGTTACCAAGTATCTATTAATGGTCTTGAAATGGATTTACTTGCATGATTTCACTCTTGAATTGCATAGTTTTACACAAACATTACACACTTACCAAGTGTTTAATAAAACATCTTAATTATGATTTTTGATTTGTAGAAGGCCTAATGCTTGGCATATGAGATGTATGACTCAATAAGGATGAAAGTATGTTATATATGTGTTAATTTAATTATATACTTCTATAGTGTTGCATGTTGACCATAACCATGTTGAGGGATTGATACCTTGACTGCTTTGAAGGAGGGTGTGATGTCCATTAACCTTGTTTAGTGGTTGATGCTTTACGACTATGATGGAGGGTGGAATGACCATTAACCATATTGAGGGGTTGATACCTTGACTGCTTTGATGGAGGGTACGATGTCCATTATCCTTGTTAAGGGGTTGATACCTTGACCACTATGATGGAGCATTTGTTTTCCATTAACCATGTTGAGGGGTTTATACCTTGACAACTATGATTGAGGTTATGATTTCTAATAACCTTGTTGTAGGATTGATATCTTGATGACTATGATAGAGGGTGTGATGTCAATTAACCATGTTGAGGGGTTGATATCTCGACCACTACCAAGGGGGTGCTAAGCCATAAAATTTGAGTACTAGTTGCTTTGTCTATGATGATAGTCTCTACTTACATACATAATACTTTCTACATAAGAATGTTTTACTTCAAGAATCATTCATACATATCATATTATTAGTATGCCATTCGTTGTTTATGATTTTGCGTTTTGCCTATGCTGCCTATCTATTGTTGCATTGCATCCTACATAGTACATTCAAACATAGTAATGCATACTCTATGCCTACAAGATGTTACTATGTAGGACCTAGATTACTGCTTGGTCATCCTCCTCATCCACGTGGCTAGTGGTATCTATTCATGCTAGGTGGTAAGTCCTCCATTTCAAGGACAATGTCTATGTCTTTACGCTTGGTCTATGTTTTTGTTCTATGTATTAAAGACTCTCTTCCTTTATTATATACTTTGACTATGAGGGTGAGCCCAGTTGCTTGTTGTGGGCCCCACTCATATCTATGTAGTAGAGGTTTTGTTTGACATGTTATGTATCTACGCTATGAGTTTTGATTCTCTATTGACTCTTGTTGATTATGATATTAAAGATGTCCCTTAGCCCCGATTCTCCCAATTTACTATCTCCTGTTGTTATTTTAATTTCTTCCGCGACCAAGGATGTGTGATAATATGCTAAGAGGCTTTTTTGGGGTCCCTTTGTGTTCCCAATTTGCAAATCACGTCCAGGCCCTAGGCTTAGGTCATCACAAAGATGGTATTAGAGCACTAGGTTGTTAGATTCTTGGAGTCCAACACACCACATCTATTAAAGTCTTCTTCATCATTATGTTATGCACCATAACTTTGAGCTAGGGGTTATGAGATGTTTTAGAAATGTTTCCCTTTGTCTTTGTAAATGTAATGGTATAGAGTTGAGGTAAGGTTATTTCCCCCTAATGATTATTCTTTAATATGCTAGATCATGCCTAAGACAAGAGGAAGAAGAGTCCGCACTCCCGAGGAATAATCGGCTATTCCATCCCCTCAAGATCCTCTAGATGGGGGATACGTTGATAAAAAGTTCTGAGATGCTCTCATGTTGCTAGCTCAAATGGTGACTAATAAAGTCACACAAGGGGCCCAAGCCTCTCATGCTCCTACTCTGGAGGTAGATGAGGACCCTAAAAAAGTTCATTGATAAGGTCTACAAGGTATTGGCTATCATGGGAGTTAGATCAAAGGAAAAGGCAGAACTGGCGGCTCACCAACTTAATGAGGTAGCACAAATATAGTTTATTCAACTGAAGGAAGAGGAGGGGGTTGACAATGTGGTTCCATGGGAGGAGTTCAAGATAGCTTTTCTTGATCAGTTCTTCCTACTTGATCTTAGGGAGGCTAAGATGGTAGAATTTATGAATTTGAAGTAACGTTAAATGAGTGTGAGGGAATATGCCCTTAAGTCCAACAAACTTTCAAAATAATCTCCCCAATTGGAGGTTAATCGAAGGTCTAGGATGAGTAAGTTCGTGATGGGAGTATCCGACTTGGTGAGTGAAGAGTGCTGGTCTGCTATGTTGATTAGTAACATAGATTTTACCCGCTTGAGGAAGAGAAGAGATAAGGCGGCCAACAGGGCCCATGGTGAAAGACAGTTCTGTCACGACCCAAAATGGGCGTGATGGCACTCGTCTTATCCCACCAAGACAAGTCAGCCGACAACCCAACCATAACATTAAAAAATATGGAATTATAATAAAAATGAAAGTTTAATTATGGATAATGAGTCAATTTAATAAAAATCCCCCAAAACTTGGTTTTCACGTGCACAAGCTTCTAATGTATTACAATAGATTCAAAAGAAAACACAAGTGTCAATGAAATTGTTTCTAGAATAGAACAAAATCATAAATAGGAGTAAGAAGTCAGCTTGAATGGCAAACAACCTACAAAACTGTTGTAGCAAGGGGTTGAGTACCAAACACATGGTACTCAGCAAGTGAACTAATAAACATAAGGTTAAGTAGTATAGAATACCGGAACCCCCAAACACTCCCACCAAATCTCCACAACTACAATCTAACTCATAACCTTCACAATTACACCATTCGAAATCCTATGATCAAAGCCTATGATAGTCTAATCCTCGTTTACCCCACTTTCAAGTCATAGGGAAAATTCTACAATTTATCAAGTTCTCGCTAATTCATCAATTGTCATCAAATCAATACCATAACTAATCATGTAGAGACATAAACAAGTCAATGATACAATGAATAACCAATCTCAATAGCACTCCATATAATCACAACAAGCCAGAGCACTATGGGATGAAATGAATGTCGTTAGATGTAATGCAATGCAATGTCAAATAGCATGATGCATGTCTGTCCTGCCATACACATCCGCTGGTCATAAACATACCTCAGTCAGAACCCATGGGGGCCACACATGGACCATGTATCCGCCGAAACAATTTCCCTTAGGCAATTTTCATTTCATAACTAGCCGGAACCATTTCCCTTCGGCTTTTCAATTCTTTTATTTTTCACTAGTCAGAACCATTTCCCTTCGGCTTTTCATTTTTTTTCTTGGATCATCAAGCAAGAACATAGTAAATGTACAATAATCATGTTCATGAAAATAAAATATGCGAGATGCTCATACAAATTCATATATCTCATAATCAAGAATTAGTAGCTCAATGCCATACATGTTGTAATATCCTCAATCTCAATACCATCACAACCCTAGCCACATTTACATCATAAGTAAGTATCACTTCAGCATCAATAAAAAATGATTACTAATTCACATATAATAAATCTCACTCATTAATTCACAAATCAAATATCGTCATATGATATTTACCCATTTCAAAATATTTCAGTCAAAGCCTACATAAATTGTTCTCAACACCTCACACAAGAAGTACAAAATTCTTTAAACTTAACAAAGGTTAAGAAATTCACTTGCCTTATATAACGTCTTGAATCATGTTAATTACGAAGCTTTTCCCTTTCTATGATACTCCAATTCACCAAAATCTATTCAAATAAGAATCATAATTATATAATGAATCTAAGGACACTAAAATCAATTAATTCAGTGAAAAGGGTAAAATGATCCAAAAATTTTCTCACCAAAAAATATCATCGGAATCTGAAAAATTATACATGAAAATGTTCCCCAAGTGATAAGGGATTCAACGGTGAAAAATATTTCAAAAACAGAGCTAATATGAGGAACAGATCGCATGTTAAAGTTTTCGAAATACATTAAAAACGCAGCAACAAAATCTGCTGATTTTACCTTGAACAAAGCAAAAAAGTTTAGTTTTTAAATCTTCCACGGTATTCTTCTCAGAAAAATATACAATTTATCCTTTTGAATCACTCAAATCTGATCAAAACTGAGAGAGAAATCGTTGCTTAAAGTTTAGGGAAAGTTTGCGATCTTCTCTTCTCTTTCTTGGAGAAAATCCCCAATTTTCGAAATTCTTTTAAAGTGAAAGAACTTGGAATGACATTGATTATAAGGATTATCTTTGATTCTTGAAATCTTGACTTAAGCTCTTTAGAGTTCTTGATGAAGAATCATAATTCTTGAAGAA
>JAOTQR010029939.1:34269-51852 GCA_025774065.1 Solanum ossicruentum | reverse complement strand
GGCTTCTCCAAGAACCCTAAAAGTCTCTTGTGGATGCTTATAAAGTCAAGAAAGAGTTGAGAGAGAACTTGGAAAAATAATCTGATTTTTTTGTTCAAGTTAAATGACTTGAGTGAGATGCTTATTAGCCCCTTTTAGAGGAGCATCTGGACTTAAGGGGTTCCAAATTGATGGACCTTTGCTACCCATTTTTCCTCTTCCTCTTAGTTTGTTTGGGCCTAAATTATCAAAGAAATTGCGATGTCTTTGGGATTTTTTTATATCCTTATTGGGCTGAAAATATGGTCAATGTATGATGGTAAAACATTGGAGAAAGTTAAAACCTTAACACAGACTTTATTCATAATCAGACTTAGACAGATTCAACGTCGGGCCTCGTCTCCATCTAACTAGCAAATTTAAGCTAAGCAAGTAGGTGACTCACCTTCTAGCTTCCTAAGTCCTAGAATTACCTCATTTATCTCACTTCATATAAGGCCACGATCTCATCAATTTGAGTTAAAACTTGTATACACTCGACTCTCTTAAGCACTAGACATACATATCGCCCCCTAATTTGAGATTCAAGCACTTTTAAAAATAAGCACTAATTTGACCAAGCCATTTCATGTTTCATGTGCATAGGACTAGTATATGTAAGGTGTGGCATGTTTCAAAATTAGCGAAGACCCAGCATAACGCGTTGTCTTTCTCAGAATGTAGATCAATTTAGACACAAATTTCACTTAATTTCATGAAGAAGTGACCAAGATATTGCAATGTAAAATTTTCACTTATTCCTTATATATTAACAAATAAAAAAGCAGATATTTACCACAAACAATAAGGAAAATCTCAAATTTGACTTCACCACAACGTTTCCAGCTAAAAACTGGGTCACACAGCCTTTTGAATCACTCAAATCGGATGTAAAATGAGCTCAAAATCGTAGTATAAAGTTGATAGAAGCATGTGCAAACGTTCCTGGAAACATGTGTATATATAGGCATAGATATAGTGTTGCCAAGTCACTGCCATGTGGCAGTGCCCGGTCATGCCACATGGAAGCATAACTATAAGCCATGTCATCCTCCTTGTCGTTACCGTTTAATCTTTTTTTCATTGTTTTGGGCTCATTCGGATTCCGATTTTTGTAAACGCACTATGTAACCCTATGGATTTCGATGTTTCGGATCCAAATGGGGTGGTCAGAATTTTCAATGAGGCTTCCTATAATAAAGTGAAGGTCCTAGTTCTTTATACATAACTTTTAACAGAAAGTCCACTAGGGATCAAATCACATCGGGAAGTCCTTGGTATCAAATGAAGGGTTGACCCAAAATCGAAATTGATATTCCGGAGCTAACTGCATTGTCAAATTCTCATTCAGGGCACGGTCCATGAGAGCATTGACTAGGTTAACTATTAACAAGTTATAGCGGCTATATGTGTAATCCACCATATAATGACACCAGACATATTCCTAGCCTAATTTGACCAGTCCGAAGCTAATGGAATTATCAGAATTCCATTCTAGGGTCATTTACTAGGACTTTACTAGAAAACTTATTTTACAGGTATAACTTCCCAATTAAGTCAAAAATTCACCTAACTCCCGAATAACCCGACTAATAATCACTCTGATAGTCCGAGGTCTATACATATGGTTAAATCAACAAAATAATAGCAAAATCATATAAATGACCCGGAGGGCCATTACAACATCCCCTAGTAAAAAGTCTTTCGTTTGAAAAAGTACGAATATAGGCATATCTGTAGGATCCACCCCACACCACGAGTACATAATGATAAACATGTTCCATGTTCTACAATTATTCAGTACCACCCTCACTATCCAAAAGCCCAACCACCTATATATATAAGATAGCGAGTCGGTGTGGCAATTCCAAAAGGAAGTCTCAAGAATCCACTATTTGTCCCTTTCACTTAATCAACAGACAAGTCACGAGGATCAATCGGCTAGACATAATTCTCCTTACTACATAACTAGATGTTCAGATAATCAGGGTTGCTCATAACTATAGTCGTGATTTATATATATGGCTTTTACGCTATTTCTAGCTTCCTTATACAAGCGATTTCTACAATCAACAACAAATGGCGTATAGGATAACCAAATAATTGTGGACAATAGCTAATATGATCTCATTCATATGCAGGGTAAAAACCCCCTTCCCTTACTGTCCAATTCACTCGACATATACACCAAACACTCACTAATGCAACAAATACCTAACAAACTACCTACACAAAAGGCTCTCTATACTTCCCTTCATGCCCAGACATTCGTATCTCACTTCTCAACCATGGTCCTCAGTAGTTATTACCATCCAACCCCTATTTGGTAGAATTTATCAATTAACTCATGGCAAGAACCGTAACAGCATCCATCGGTGCTTCTAAGTCACCAAATACCTGCTACACAACACAGTAGTCAGCCTACCGGACACAAACATCCACTCACAATGTCCATAACAGATCTAGCTAGAAATGATAGAATGTCCTCTACTACAACCTCTTTTAGCAATATCAGAAAATCATCTAACTCAATGAAATCATACTAGGATACATGTAACTCATCCGGAATACACCAATGCAACATCAATGTGTGGGGAGCTCAGATGCAACCAACCCAACCCATCTCAAAACCACTCTATTTCCTATCTCAAACTATACTAATCAGCTTTATGGTCAGCATAAACCTCGGGTGCTGACTCAAAGCCATCCTCAATCTATCTCGAACACTCTAGACCTTGCTAAGGAGCCCTGTAATGTGTTTATATCATTTAGGTCGGCCTCGGTAGGCTTAAACTAGCCAACTGGAGTATGACATCATAAACCACAAAATAGAAACAAGTCAGTCTGGCCCAGGGATATATCAAAACCAAGGCCATCTGACAATATCACTCGACCCGCGTACCACAATCCTGAAGAATCATCATGCCTAATCCCCACTAAATTAAAGGGACTTTCCACTGCTACAACATCTACCCCGAGATAAAAGAGGCTCGAAATTGATACTCAAGCAAGGGATGGGCGGAGCAACACACCTAACATGATATAACCATATTGTAAGTATCAATTAATCTGGAAAAATGATCAACATTCCCACTGACAAGCATAGCTAGGAAATCCAAACAACACAGTCTCAGTTAGCTAATAATCATAACAAGTCCCCAGGGTGGAGTGACCGACAACTCAGTTGATAATGCAACAATATCCAATTTTAACATCCTCTAAAATTACCAAATTACCCCTAGAGGAAAGATGTGTGCATAACACGTCTTCCCATGCTTCAATCGTAAATTTGAGGCTGTATATATAATCAACATGAAATAATAAGTAGGAGAGTGGTCTCAATTGATTTTTATAGCAACCAAATCAAAAGATAAATTTTTGATACGAAAATGAATTCTAGTGAGGGTGTGCGACATGCACCTGCCGTGGACCAACACTTAAATTTTGTCCAAAAATTTTCTATAGGATTAAAAAACTTATTGAAGAATTTTTGGTGAAAAATACAAAAATTGTATAAGGTCCACATTGCGGGACCCCCTTATTTCGAGGAAACCTTTTCTCAAATTTTGTGAGGGGCATTTCAGACCATTCTCAACCCCTCCTAAATTCAAAAAACGATCCAAATGGGCCATTTTTTTAGCATAAAAAGGTATTTAAACCCAATTTGAAGTCGTTTCTAAATTCTTAAAAAAAGACTAAGGCTAAAGAGAAGAGAGGAGGAACGAGGAACTGAGGAGTTCAAGGAGAATTCTTTGAGGTTAATTATCCAAAAGGGTCAAAGCAGGTATGTAAGGCTAAACTAAAGCAGCGGATTATTCTCTCATATGCCCCATTGATGGTAATAGAGGAGTTGAGAGTCCATGAGTCCCATATATGTTTCTTGAAATACTTTCTTGATCATTTTCTTTAAAATTATATCTATTACATATATTTTCATAAGTTGGCGATCATCATAACCCTTTGTTTCTTGAATTGACTACTTTTCATGAGACATTGTATAAACCCTATATGTTGATTTGTGAAAGTATATGTGAGTGAACCTAGGGATGGAGTCTAGAGCTTTGACTTAAGTATGTTGATGGTAATCTTGATATGAGTATGAGGCTATATTAATTGAGCTTGATGATCCGATGAGTCTTCATAATTGAGTTCTTAAGTTCTATCGAAATGACTTCTTCTAAATGATGATCTGAGTCCATTAGTTCTTAATGAGAATTCAATTAATTGACATGAACTAAAGTCCCTGAAAACAATAGAAGACTTTAGAGTTTGAGTTAACGAGATAATGAAAGTCTTCATGATACTGACTGAGTGGACGAGTGCCACCATAAGGCTAATTGATATTAGGATGAATTTTATGAGTATTAAATCTTGGGAGATGTATCGAGCACCAAAATGGGTAAAATTGAGTCCCATTAGCACTCAGTAACTATTTCACTAAGAGTAGGTGAGGATTGAACTATTACTTAAGATGGTCCCCTTTTGAGGTACAGTCCCTGAAAGTAATAGAGGACTTTAGAGGATAGATCATTTGCGAATCAAAGGTGTTACTTACCTGAAAAGTATGGAATGGTTGTGGCAACATCAACGGGATATTTGTACAATCACTACCTCATAAGTGATTATTATCAGATAAGACAAACTTCCAAAATGTTCCAACCTTGAGTACTCTAAGTTGAGTTGAGTTCCATTGAGTTGATTTGAGTTGATTGATGATGTTTCATTGGTTGATGGGTCATTTGTCTATTGTTTATTCTTTCTTTAGGTAGACATTTGGCATTTTGATTGAGCATATTCTGAGTTGATGTTATTACTATACTATTCTACTGGTTTCTATTTCATTCAACCATTTTACATACTCGTACATTCCACGTACTAATGTCTTCTTTGGACAACAACATTTTATGATGCAGAGTCAGGTACTAGAGATCGTCAACATAAGTATCATTGAGGATCTGAGCATTTCAGCTGAGTTGGTAAGCCTCTTTTACTTCGAAGGATCATCCTTTATTTTCACCTAGCTCGATAGAGTTAGAATTGAGTTAGCTTATTTTATTTTGAGGTAGCCATGGGTCTGTCATTGGCACCACTTGATAGTGATAAAGGCTTCATAGACTAGAGTTAAGTATTGATGTAAGGACTTGTTGAGCTTGTTTCTTTTGCACTAGCTTATTTACTCAACATGATTTTGGGGTTATAGATTGCCCTTTGTTATCTTTAGTCTTCCATTGAGTTTTCTATGTTATATATTGAGTTAATGGAAGTGGTTAACTTGGGGACTATCTATAGTCTCTAAGTGTCAGCCACATCTAGGGTACCCTCTTAAGGTGTGACAAACTTAGTATCAGAGCATAGAGTTCAACTGTCCTAGGGAGTCTATAAAGTCGTGTCTAGCAGAGCCTTTTTTATGGGTGTGTTGTGCACCACACATTGTAAATAGGAGGGTATAGGACATTAGGAATGGTTACACTTCTTTCATGATCTGAATCAAGCATAAAGTTAAAAGTCTATGAAAACTCTCTTCTAATTTGTACTCTACGCGATGCAGAATTATCATCATGCCTCCTAGAAGAGCCATCAGAGGTAGAGGATGTCTTGCTAGAAAAAATGTTAACCCAATCAAGCTTCAAGGATATGAGGAGCCTATGGACCTAGCTTTCCCTGTTGAGAAGCCCCCATAAGCTAAGGTTTCTAATGCTAAGTTTTTCCAGGATATTTAAACATTAACCCAGGCTATCACAGTAGAGTGGGAATACTTCAGGGGCGACGAGTATGTAGACAGGATACAAAGGACACATCTAGAGTGGGAATTCTTGAGGATGAATCCAGCTAAGTTCACAGGGTCTTCATCCACAATGGATGTGTAGAACTATGTGCAGGAACTTCTAAAGGTGTTTTAGGTCATGCATGTGGCTGATGCTAATAGAGTTGAACTGGCTACCTACCAACTCAAGGGTGTGTATAGACTATGGTATGATCAATAGAAGAAAGGTAGAGGAGACAAAGCGTCGTTACTAACTTGGATAGTGCTCGAGGAAGCTTTCTTAGGGTGCTTCTTTCCAAGAGAACGAAGGGAGGCTAAGGTAAGAGAGTTCTTGAATCTGAAACAAGGCTCTATGACTGTGCAAAAGTATGGGTTGAAGTTAACACAGCTATCTTGCTATGTAGAAGATATGGTTGTTGACTTAAGAAGGAGAATGGGGATGCATGTTGATGGGCTGAACAGAGGGCCTATGAAAGAGGGGATTGAAACTATGCTTGGGGCCTCATGGACATATGTGTAACAAGTTGATGAGGAAAGATAGAAAGAGAAGAGTTCGGGAGTAAGAGAGCTAAGACATCCAGCCATGAGATTGGCAAGAAATGAAATGGAAGCAAATGTTGATCAGGCCAGCACCATCATTTGTTAGTGCTCCTATAACAAGAATAAGGAATGATAGAGATCTCAGAACTTTGGAGCCCAGATATCTTAGTCACAGGCTAGTGTCGCTCAAGGTTCCCCAGGGTAAGCCACCATATGCTATGTATGGTAGATTACACTTGGGTAGATGTGGAGATGTAAGTGATGCTTGTTTCAAGTGTGGCCAAGTGAGTCACTTTCAGAGAGAGTGTCCACAGAGGGTTGATCAAGCTCAATCTTTTGTATCAGCCCCACCAGCCAGAGGAAATCAAAAAGGTTCTACATCAGGCGTGAGCGAAGTTACAAACCATTTGTATACCATGAGTAGTCGACAAGATTAGGAGAACTCCCTAGATGTTGTGATGGGTACTATTCGAGTCTTTACTCTTGATTGTTATATTTTTATGGATCCTAGTGGCATATTATCATTAGTGACTCCTTATGTGGCTAGTAGATTTGATAGAACCCCTGAGAGTCTCCTTGAACCCTTTGATATTTCTACTCCAGTGGGTGAGTCTATTCAAGCTGAGAGAATCTATAGAGCTTGTGCAGCGTCCATCTATTATAAGGATACTCTTGTTGATTTGGTTGAGTTAGAGATGAATTATTTTGATGTGATCCTTGGCATGGATTGGTGTCACGCTTGTTATGCCTCTACTGATTGTAGAGCCCAAACCATTAAGTTCCAAATCCCGAATAGGCCGATTCTAGAGTAGAAAGGTGATTATGTTTCACCTAAGGGAAAGCTTATCTCCTACCTTAGGGATAGAAAGCTAATTCCAAAGGTTGTATCTACCACCATAAGTCTGATGATGTTGGTCTCCTACTACTGAGTCAGTTGGAATTGCGAATGTATTTCTTGAAGTGTTTTCTGAGGATCTGCCTAGAGTCCTTCCTGATAAGGAGATTGACTTTGGGATTGACATTCTTCTTGATACCTAACCTATCTCAATTCCACCTTATAGGATGGCCCCTGCTGAGTTTAAAGAGTTGAAAGAGCGTTTGAGAGATTTGTGAGAGAAGGGCTTTATCAGGCCGAGTGTTTCTACTTGGGGTGCTCCTGTCCTATTCGTGCGAAAGAAATATGGTTCTCTTAGAATGTTTATCAACTATAGGAAACTAAATAAGGTCAAAATAAAGAATAAATATCCTCTCCCCAAGATAGATGATCTATTTTACCAACTTTAAGCTGCCTCTTGTTTCTCAAAGATAGACCTCAAATTTGGCTACCATCAGTTGAAAATGAGGGAATGTGATATTTCAAAGACATCCTTTAAGAGTAGATATGGCCAATTTGAGTTCTTGGTCATTTCCTTTGGGTTGACAAGTGCCCCCATAACCTTTATGGACTTGATGAATAGAGAGCTAAGACAATATCTTAATATGCTTGTGATCGTGTTCATCAAGGACATTTTGGTGTATTCGAGTGTTGAGGAGGAACATGCCAATCACGTCAAAGTTGCATTCCAAATACTTTAGGACAACAAGTTATATGCAAAGTTCTCAAAATGTGAGTTTTGGCATGTTTCAATGGCCTTCCTAGCATGTTTTTTCGGGTGATTGTATTCGAGTAAATGCCCAAAAGATTGAAGCCGGTTAAAAATTGGCCAAGACCGACCTCTCCAATTGACATAAGAAGTTTCTTAGGGTTGACGGGCTACTACCATAGATTATTTGTTTGATGGAGTTTCTTGAGTATCCATGCCAGAGACTAATTTGACACAGCAGAAGGGGTTAAATTTCAATAGTCTGATGAATGTGGGAAGAGTTTCCAAGAGTTGAAGACTAGACTGAATATTGCACCAGTTTTAACATTGGCCGATGGGACAGAGGACTTTGTGATTTATTGTGATGTGTCAAGAGTTGAATTGGATTGTGTGCTGACTCAGAGAGTGAAAGTGATACCCTATGCTTCCAGATAACTTAAGGGTTATGAGAGGAACTATCTAACCCATGATCTTGAGTTGGCAGCGGTGGTATTTGCACTTAAAATCTGGTGCTACTACTTATGTGGAGTGCATATGGATGTGTTCTCTAACCATAACAATTTTTATTATGTCTTCAGTAACAAAGAGCCCAACCTGCGACAGAGGAGATAGTTGGAGTTACTCAAGCATTATGACATGAACATTCTCTACCACTCAGGTAAAGCTAAGATTATTGCTGACGCTCTTAACAGGTTGTCCATGGGTATTACATCCATGTTGAGGAAAGAAAGAAGGAGCTAGCTAAGGAAGTACATCAATTGACTCAATTGGGAGTTCTGCTTGAATAGAATGATGAGCCAGGAGTTAACGTTTAAAATAGGCATGCATCATCTTTACTAGCAGAGGTGAAAGAAAAGCAAGACCAAGCTCTTGTCATACTTTAATTGAAGGAGGTTGTCCACATATAAAAAGTGACGGTCTTTCCCAAAGGGGGAGATGGAGTGTTGAGTTACTAGAGTAGATTGTGAGTTCCAGATGTTGATGTGTTTGATATAAGATCATAGCTGAAGCCCATAGCTCTAGATATTCCATTCATTCTGGCTCTAGCAAGATGTATCACGACAGGAATGAAGTCTATTGGTGGAGTGGAGCAAAGAGGAATATTACAGAGTTTGTTTCCAAGTACCTGCATTACCAATAAGTTAATGTTGAGCATCAAAGACCATGTGGATTAGGATAGAACACTGAGATTCTTGAATAGAAGTACAAGTTGATCAACATGGACTTATTACTGGTCAGAGGTCTCGAAAGCAACATGATTCAATATGGGTGATCATGGATAGGATGAACAAATAGGCTCACTTCTTAGAAGTTAAGACAACAATGTCATGACCCAAGCCTAGGGCCTAGATGTGACACGATGAATGGGAACCCGAAGGGACCCCAAACAATCCTCTTAGCATATCATTTACACATCCTTGGTCATGGAAGCTATTAAAACAATAAGAGAGAATAAGGATAAAGGGACTAAGGGAAGTTTTAGATAACCATAGACAAAAAAAAGTCAAGAACATAACATAATTACATCACTTGTCCAACAACACCTCTAAACATAGACTTGAGCGGGGGCCAAGACACTCTCCAAGCTCACCCTCATAGTAGTAAGAGTTCAACATAACGAAATAACATAAGCAAGAGTAGTATAACTACTATCCCCAAAATTAAGGACTTACCAAAGCTTATCTTCAAGATAACACAACTAGCCATGTGGAGGATGATCCTGAGAAACTCCGGTTCCTACATGATAACATCATCTAGGCATAGAGTATGCATTAGTACATTCGAATGTACTAAGTATGTAGGATGCAATGAAACAAAAGATACAACATATTCAAAATGTATAATCACAAGCAAAGGATAGTACATTAACATCATGGAATGCATGATAAATGCTTGAAGTAAAATATGCTTATATAGAACATATTACATGTCTAGGAAGAGACTATAATCATAGACCAAGCAAACTAGTACTTGGAATATGAGGCATGCCACCTCCTTGGAAGGCTATTAAGGTACCAACCCCTTATTGGTAGTACGGGCATATCACCCCCCCAATAAGGCAATTGAGGTATCTACCCCTCAACACGGTAGTATGGGCTTACCACCCCCCGACAAGATGATTGAAGTATAAACCCCTCAACATGGTAGTACAAGCATAATAATCCCTGAAAAGGCAATTGAGGTATCTACCACTAAACATAGTAGTACGGGCTTGCTACCCCTCGAAAAGGCGACAAAGTACAAATCCCTCAACATGGTAGTAGGAATATAACACCTCCGACAAGGTGGTTGAGGCATATCACCCCCTCAACAAGGTGTAGTCAACTTGTAATGCCATAGATACTTTTCATGAATTCATCACATATATACATTCCTTTCATCATAATAATTATAAAGTCACTTGACTCATGAGCCATACAATAGATCATCAATAACTCAAGAATCTATAAATGGACATTTTATCAAACACTTGGTGGGTTTTCACGACCCAAACCTAGGGCCTAGACGTGAGCGGTGAATGGAGAACCCGAAGGAACCCCAAATAAGCCTATAACATATCATCACACATCCTTGGTTGAGGAGGCTAGATAGTTTATCATAAGAAACATAAACAAGGGAAAATTGGGACTATGGGAGAGAGACTTATATTTAAATAGCTTGAATATCATAAATAAGTCAATGCTCAAGCATAATACATATCTTGTCAAACATCACCTCTAAAATAAAATTTACCGAGGGCCAAGACAAGCAATCAAGTTCACCCTCATAGTCAAAGTATACCAAAAAGGAAAGATAGTCTTTAATACATAGCATAAGAACATAGATATTGACCTCGGACATGACGACTGACCAACTAACTTAAATAGAAGCCACTAGCTACTTGAAAGATGATGACGACCAAATGGAGCTCCAGTTCCTACATGGTAACATTATGTAGGCATAAAGTATGTGCCAATATGTTTGAATATACTAAGTATGTAAGATGCAATGTAACAAGAGATAGGCAACACAATCGAAATGCATAAACATAGATGATGGATAGAATAGTAATGATATGACATATATGAATGATGCTTAAAGTAAAATCATGCTTATATAAATCATAATACATAAGTAGAAGGAGACCATCATCATAGACCAAGAAACTACTGCTTAGAATCCAATGTTTGGCACCTCATTGGAGGGTGATCAAGGTATATACCCCTTAATAGGTAGATGAACATCACACCCTTCATCAACGTGGCCAAGGTATCAACCCCTCAACAATGTTTAATGGACATCCCACCCTCCATTTAGGTGGTCAAGTCATCAACCCCTTGTAGGTTAATGGACATCACACTCTCCAATTAGGTGGTCAAGGTATCAAACCCTTACCTGTTAATGGACATCACACCCTCCAATTAGGTGGTCAAGGTATCTACCCCATAACAATGGTTCATGGATATGACACCCTACACCAAGGCGATCATCTTCTAATAACATAGATACTTCTCATAAACATAACTCATATAAACATTAATTTCATCATCATAAAGTTATACAACTCATAAGACATGCTTTGGACATTCAATTCCTCAAGAAACCTCACCCTGATATTTTATCAAACACTTAGAGCGTGTGTAATGCTAGTTTAAAATCATGCGATTCAAGAGTTAAATCATGCTAGTAAATTCAATATATGAGCTTCAATAAATACTTGATAACACCCTCAAGCAATATACATCAAAACCTTTCACCAAACCTTTCCATAGATCTTAGATTTATAGCTCAAAACATGGTAAAACAGTCACAATTTCATATGCTCAAACACAGTGTGCAGAGATTTTCTTTATAATCAAGACCCATAAATAAATCAACTTTAAATCATGTAGTTTGTAAGAAAAGGAATCTTGGGTATCATGGGTGGAAGGAACCCAATAAAGAAATCTACATACCATAGCTTTGGAGAACCCTTGAAAGAGATTGGAGATGGTGACATGAAGCTTGAATGAAATCCTTAAGATTGGTCTTGAGATTAGGGACTTGAATTTTGGGTGAAATATGAGTTTGTGTTTGAGAGGTTATTGGGGAATATTAAGGATGATATGAGGGTGAATTAAGGCTAAGTATAGGCATTTTAATGCATGGGATGGACTTATACCCAAAATGTAAAAGTCTTGGACCGAAAAATAAAACTAGATGATTTTTAACACATGTGCGTGTCGCCTAGGGAACGAGGAAATAGTTTTGGAAATTGCATTTTGCAATTTTCAACTTTTGCTATGGTTGCTCTAAATTTTGAGTTAGACCCATTTCCCACTCAACTTTCCCCCTTGAACAAGAATATGAAGTCAGGTTTTTGAAACAACGAATGAATATTTAGATGTATCGAAATTACGATTCTTGGCATTTTCGAGGCATATTTTCGAGCACTTTTGGGGTCATTTCATTATCTCTCCCTTGGAATATTCGTCGCTAATTGTCAAAGAAATATACAAGAGAAGAGTAATCATTAGGAGATCAGCCCCAACAAAAATACAACAATATACTTTAAAACACCATTTTCAAAGTCTCAACATAAGTATTAAAATGGTCATGATTGTCAACATAAACATTAGTGCATGCAATGACATAGGGGCTGAAATAAAAGACTTGGAATCATAGAAATGTACATGACATGTTATCATAAGCTTGAATAGAATGGAAAAGATAAGAATATTTCTTCTCTATGCTCATACAGGCTCGCCGAGACACATACGAATAGACGACTCCCCCAAAAAGGGCCTTGATGAATACCACATCATTATTAGTTAACTCATTCAGTCATCCATCCACTCCTTCACTGGGACCTTTTACAAAGTAATCTTATCCTCCACATAAACGACCAACTCAAAGAGTTCTATAGTATTGAGCCACCAGCACATCTCCTCAACCTTGAAACATGAATAACCGAACAAACCATAAGCATATCCCCAGACAAATCCCATCCACATGCAACCTTACCAACTTTCTCTACACTCTAAAAGGACTCACAACCATAAACTCATTTGTCAACCTTAACCACACCTATTCCACTTCTTGCCACGAACCACTAGTTCCCTCTTGGGAGACAACCTCCACTCTACCACCTTTCCACCCAAAATATCTAACTCTAATAAGGCAGAATCAAGGCCTCGCTTAAACTATACCTCCTCAATCAAAGAAGATTTGTAACCACCAAGAACACTATACTACCATTCTCAACTTTCACCAACCTAACTTCCAATCTAACCAACTGATAGACCCCACTAGTCTCCTCTTTGCCAACATTATCCACACACAATAGGCTACTTAGAGCACCAACCACAACACTAGCCTTATCAGAGAAACTAATGCACACTCATACCATTATCCTTAAGGAGCTCTAACCACCTCCTTGTTACCCACCATTCACTCTCATTATATTTAACAAATAACCTCTCATATCCCAAGACATGCAACACTACTCCCTAAATGATTATCAAGCTCTAAATAAATCAATACTTTGTTTCTAGAGGTCACCACAAACATGCCAAGAGAGGGTTGTAACACCATATTCATGAAACCCATAAACACAATTGATGCATAAGCCAACCAAACAACTCCACCAATATTAATAATGCTCACTCCTACTTTGAAAATACAATTAGGGATATCACCTACCCTCATCCTCACTTGGTGAAAACACCCCAACCAAAGACCCTGAAATGTTCTTGAAAATGCGCTTCAGAATGCCTGGAATTTTAAATCTCATACATCTCAAAATTCGTTCGTTATTTAAAAAATATAACTTCATATTCGTGATAAAGGGGTCAAAATTAGGTGAAAAAGGGTCTAATCTTGATTTAAGAGTGAAAGATTAGCAATAATAATTTTTGAATCTGCAATTTCCAAAGAGCAGTGCAACCTGCTTCTGCGACACCTGCTAGTGTATTTTTGTGACTTCTTTTTGTAGTTCATCCAAAATTTTCTAAGTTTTGGGCCTAAGTGTTCCCAAATATGTTTTTACCTATACTTAGCAAAAGTTCACCCTCATTTCATCTTAAATATTTCTCAAAACTCACTCAAACACTTAGCCATATATTCACTCCCCAAACTCAAGTCCCAAACCCTCATCCTAAGCTAAGGTTTTCCTTTGAAGGTTCTTCTACAAGCTTCAAGTCTCCATCTCCAATCTTCACCAACTTCATCTTTAATCCAAGGTGTGTGGGTTTCTTTTATGGTTTCCTCTAAGCCATAATACCCAAGCCTCCTTTTACTTAAATGTAATGATTTAATGATGATTTATAAATGGATCTTGAATATTATGAAATTCACTGAACGCTATGTTTAAGCTATGTAAAGTTGTGACTATTTTTCTATATTTTGAGTGTGACTGTTTTTCTATGTTTTGAGTTATAAATCTTCGATATATTGTAAGATTTGAGAAGGGATTTTGATATATATTACATGAGGGTTTTGCAAGGTGTTGATTGATGGTTTTACAATGAATTTTCTTGCATGATTTCATCTCCAATTTTCAAGGTTTTAAACTAGCACTTCACACCCTCTAAGTGTTTGATAAAATGTCTGGATGTTGGTTTTTGAGGAGTTGAAGGCACAAAGCATTAGATCTGATAGGAATGAATATATGATGATGAAATGAGCTTATATATATGATATACTCTATATAAATTGTTGCATTAGACAATACCAGATGCAGGGAGACAAGAGCTCGGGTAACATTGATGGGGGATTATACTCATCAACCATGCAAGGGGTTTATACTTCATCTCCATGTTAATAAGGTGTGATTATCATCAACCATGTGGGGGTTTTATACCACACAACCACAAAGGGGTTTATACGTTGAATAGCTAGCTCGGTCTCTTCTACACATATGATATCCTATATGAGCATGAGTTACTTAAGCATGTTTTACTTAAGAATTGATCATACATGCCATATTGTTATATTATGTCCATTGCATAATACTATGAATTTTGATTATGATGCCTACCTACTATTGCATTGCATCCTACATACTTAGTACATTGAAACGTAGTAGCACAAACTCCTGCCCACATGATATCACCATGTAGAATCTGGAGCCCAAGTTGATCATCCTCCTCCACGTGGCTACTTTAGTGCTACTCAAGCTAATTGGTGAGTCTTCTACTTCGGGGACCATAGTCTATTTTCTCTTGTTATGTATTGAGACACTTTTCTTTATGTTCTCTTTGACTATGAGGGTGAGCCCGATTGCTTTATCTTGGTCCCCACTCTTATCTATGTAGTAGAGCTGGTTGTTGGACATGTTTGTATCTATGATATGAGTGGACTCTTGTCTCTTGATTATGGTATTGTGCAAGCCTTTTCCCTTAGCCCTTGTTTCCTATTCTTTTATATTTTGATGCTTGACTTATTGTTTCTGTGTCTAAGGATGTATGATGATGCTCTAAGAGGGTTTGTTGGGTTGCTTTTGGGTTTCCCTTATATCGTGTCATGTCTAGGCCCTAGGATTTTGTTGTCATAGAAAGTATGACTCATGCTATTATGATAATATAGGTATAGTGGATTAACATGGATTAACATTGCACATAACACATACGAACTAAAGGGTGGGTAAATATGGCTCACTCTATGGGGGCAATATAGGACATAGGATCTTCCAAATTACCATAACATAGCATAAGTGCATCATAACACTCAAAATCAAATCATAGTAGTCATATCAAAGAGATAGCCATAATCATAAGCTTGGAGTCTTCATAGTCCAAACAACCACGTCAATGAGAGTCTTATTCATGGTTGTGAAGCATGCCATGACTATGAGTAGGAGGATATGAGGCATTTTAGGAAATAATTTCCTTCTTTAGAGTTGTAGTGTGGTTTCCTTCTAAGATTGTTCTTTGTTATCCTAGATCATGCCAAACACTCGAGGACGAAGGGCTCAAACTCCCGAGGAGCAACCCACAATGGTGAGCTCTGCAATTCTCTTACTATGCTTGCCTAAGTGGTGGCCAACAAGTAAATCAAGGGGCCCAATCCCCTCAGGATACTACCTCGGTAGCTAGGATAAGAGACTTCATGAGGATTAATCATCCGATTTTCTATGGGTCAAAGGTAGATGAAGATCCACTAGAATTTGTTGATGAGGTCTATGAAATCTTGAATATCATGGGTGTTGGGCCAAATGAAAAGGTGGAGTTGGCGGTGTACTAACTCAAAGGGGTAGCTCAAATATGGTATGATCAATGGAGAGGTAAGAAGGGGGTTGGTAATTTGGTGCTTTGGGAGGAGTTCAAATTGGCTTTCCTTAACCAATTTTTCCCTCTTGAGCTTAGGGAAGCTAAGTTGGTTGAGTTTGTGAACTTGAAACAAGGTGCTATGAGCGTGAGGGAGTATGCCTTCAAGTTTATTCAACTTTCAAAGTACACAACTCATTTTGTGGCTGATCCTAAATCTAGGATGAATAAGTTCGTGATGGGGGTCTCTGACTCAGTAAGTGAAGAATGCCGGTCTGCCATGCTAATTAGTTACATAGACTTGTCCCGGTTGATGACATATGCTGAGAATGGAGGAGTAAAAGATGAGGAAGAGAAGGGGGCATGAGCCCAAGAGGGCTTGTTTGAGGGTAATTTCCTAAACGGTGCTAAATTTAATCATGTCCAAAGGCCTCCCCTTGCTACCAATAGGGGTTTTGCCAATGTCCCTAGACCTAAAAGTATTAGTGGGGTGGCTTCTATTGATATGTTCCCTAAATGTGGAAGGAGCCATGGAGGCCCATGTTTCAAGATTTTTAATGCATGCTATGAATGTAGGAGTTTGGTCACAAGAAGGTAGATTGTCCAAGAAACCGTGGCAAGCTACGGGGTGCTAATGCGGTTCCACTAGAGAGAGGTGGTCCTCAAGGTGGTGCCCTAACGAACAATCAATATGCTCTACATGAACGGCAAAGGGTTGGTGATCTCCTCGATGTAGTTACAAGTATGTTAAAATCTTTGACTTTGATTTGTACGCTTTGATTGATCAGGGTGCCATTCTTTCCTTTATTACCCCTCTTGTTACTAAAAAGTTCCACATAGTTCCCGAGTTGTTGCATGAGTCATATGAAGTGTCTACTCGTATTGGTGCCTCTACTATTTCTTGGAAAGTATATAGAAGTTTTCCTATTGCATTTTGCATAAGTTGTTACCTTGTGATCTTTTCGAATTAGACATGGTAGATTTTGATGTCATACTTTGGATGGATTGGTTCCATGCCAACTATGCTTCTATTGATTGTAGAACCCATTGGATGAAGTTTCAATTTCCTAATGAACCCATACTTGAGAGGGAAAGTCAAGAAGTGGTGGTCAAGAGTATATTCATGTCATGCATTTAAGCCCGTAGTTTGATTTCTAAGGGATGTTTGTATCATCATAAGAGGGTTAAAGATGTGGAGTCCAAAGTCCTTTCCATTGAGTTAGTCCCCATTGTAAATGAGTTTCTTCATGTCTTCCCAAATGACCTTCCCGATGTCCCTCACAAAAGGGAGACACATTTTTGCATAGATATCCTCTCTGACACTTAACATATCTCCATTCCCCCTTAATATATGGCCCCGATCGAGTTGAAGGAGTAAAAAAAACAATTGAAAGATTTGTTCGAAAAGGGATTTATTAGACCTACTCAATCAACTTGGTGTGCTCCAGTGTTT